>CAUYLG010002106.1:32-18793 GCA_963573385.1 Cacajao melanocephalus | reverse complement strand
CACCCGCGGGGTCACCACGGGTGCCCCCCCCCTCCCGGGCATTTTTTTTTTTTTTTTTTTTTTTTTTTTTTTTTTTTTTTTTTGTAGAGATGGGGTTTTGCCATGTTGCCCAGGCTGGTCTTGAACTCCTGGGCTCAAGCAGTCCACCATCTCAGCCTCCCAGAGTACTGGGATTACAAGTGTGAGCCACCGTGCCTGGCTGGTCCTTGGTGTTTCTTATTTTATTCCTCCCAGTTATATATGCTTTGCCTACGTTCTTGTGTTTTTTGTTACCCATTTGTAAGACTTAAGTAAAGACCATTTACTCTCTGATATATACATGGTAAAAGTATTTTTTCAGTTTGTCATTTGGCTACAAAGATATATCAATAATATGTTGAAGGTATCTGGAGGATGAAATTTTTTTGAAATTTTTGAATATCTTCGTGGATACCGATGGAGGATTAAATTTAAATATCAAATTGTTCAGGAAGTTGCTGCTTTCAAAACTTGAGTCTTGGTTCATTTCTTAGTTGACGTAGCCTATATAAAGAATATGGAACATTTCCTTCTCCTCATTCTACTTTGAGTAAAATGAAAATTTAGCTTGTCAAAGTTGGTTTAAAAGTATAATAATTCTGCCTTTAAAGGAACACTTGAGATTATTAGCTTAATATTTTCTTGCATATAGTAGCATACTTTGTTACATATTACATACATTGAAGCTTTTGTGAAGGTAAATTTTATCCTCTCTCAGTCTTTTTATTTTTCTAATTTTTGTATTATATTAAAAAGTAACAGACAAAATAGAGATTCAGGCATGACATGTTAACACACATCAAGCAAGCTATGCTGTCAAATAATTTTCAGTTATTAAAATATAGGTTTTGAGAATCATTTGTTTACTTTTTTATAGGAACTCTTGACCCTAGTTCCCCATACACTATGGTGTCACCAAGTGGACGAGCAGGGAACTGGCCAGGATCTCCTCAAGTGTCTGGCCCATCACCAGCAACACGCATGCCTGGAATGTCACCAGCCAACCCCTCATTACATTCTCCAGTTCCAGATGCTTCTCATTCCCCTCGAGCTGGAACAAGTGAGTATCACCAACATTTTTATGTCCTTTTTTAGTATAGCACAAAGTGTCCTATTTTGTTCCATCCTCACATTTGAAAGTCATGACCTACTTTTTGAGAGGTGATACTTAAAGGATATTACAAAGGATGCAGATGAAGAGATGCATAAGGGGAGTGGAGTTTCCTTGCCCTCTGTGAACCTCCTCATGTTTGGCCATCTGGAAGTTGTCCAAACTCTATCCTGTTGGGTTTTTATGGAAGCTTCATCATGTAGGCATTATTGATTAAATCACTGGCCACTGGTGATCAACTTTGGGGATGGGGCTGAAACTACCAACCCTCTAATTGTGCCTTGTCTTTCCTGTGATCAACCCCCTTCCTGAAGCTACCTAGGGGCTGCCAGCCATCAGCCATGTCATTAGAATACAAAAGGATACTTAACCACTTTGAAGATTCCAAAAATTTTAGGATTTGTATGCCAGGAGCTAGGACAAAGATCAAATATATATTTCACAATATCACACACATTAACACAGAAGATAATTGTACCTATTTATTGGTTAGCTTTTGCTACATAACATTTAATGGCTTAAAATAATATATGATCATTATATATCGGTTCACAATTCTGCAGGTTGGCAGTTTAGGCTGAGCACAGCTGAGTGATTCTTTCAGGCTCTGCTGGGCAGCTTACTCTTGTGTGTGTAGTTAGCTGCCAGGTTGATTTGGGAGTAGCTCATCTAAGATGGCTTCAGATGGCAAGGTTTCTCTCTGCTTTGTGTGTTTTCACACTTGATCTGAGGCTTGTTCACATGGTGGCTCAACAGGGTTTTAAGGCAGGGAGTAGAAGCCTAGGCTTACAACTAGCCCAGTGTCACTTCCATTACATTCTGTTGGCCAGAAGCAAGTCACTAGACCAGCCAGGTTTCAGGTGGAGAAATAGAGTCCACCCATTAAAGGAGTTGCTGCAAAGTCACATTGCAAGGGGCCTGGATACAAGAAGAAAAATAGTAGCTGTTTTGGCTAACAGCTTGTTAATATATGATTGTTACACCACAAGGAGTAACTAAAACAGTACAGATTGATTTAGAACATCAAAGATTTGTGATGAAAGCAAAACAGGAAGCAATGAGATAGTATGTGTTTGTAAATGACATAACATGTTTTCCTTCCCAAAAGGTTCCCAAACAATGCCAACGAACATGCCTCCACCTCGTAAACTACCTCAGCGCTCTTGGGCGGCATCCATACCTACCATCCTCACTCACAGTGCCTTGAACATTTTGCTGCTGCCCTCTCCAACGCCAGGCCTCGTGCCCGGCCTGGCAGGTAGTTACCTTTGTTCTCCACTTGAGAGATTCCTTGGATCAGTCATCATGAGACGGCATCTTCAAAGAATTATTCAACAAGAAACGGTATGGGTACCTAGTGACCTTCTACGTGGTGATTGTTAAGGGTAAAATGCTCAGTTGTCCTGCAGGATAGGATCTGAACTAACGTGACATTCCTTCACCTTCCCTCCTTTAACAAGCTTGTTAGAAATGTGCCTTTCACCCTACCCTGGCATTAAAAATGGACTCCATTATTTTCTTTTCCATTCTTATGTTAACATATTTCTGCATTATACAGTTTGCTGTGCTGTGGCTTCTATGTGATGTGGCTAACATGGACCTGGAGATAGGTCTCTGCAGCACATAGGACTGGTGTGCACAGGATCCGGCCTTGCAGAGAACAGCATACCAGTAATTATTTGCCTTCTGGAGTGCCTGTGCAGGCAGGCTGATTTTGAGTCTGAGTCTTTATTGAAATAAAATAATTGGGCGCAGTGGCTCATACCTGTAATTCCAGCACTTCGGAAGGCTGAGGCAGGAGGCTCACTTGAGCCCAAGAGTTCCAGACCACCCTAGGCAACATAGCAAGACCCTCTTTCTACAAATTTTAAAAATTAGCAGGTATGCACCTGTAGTCCTAGCTACTTGGGAGGTTGAGGCGGGAGGATTGCTTGAGACCAGGAGTTGCAGGTTACGGCGAGCTGTGATCATGCTGCTACACTCTATCCTGAGTGATCTAAGTGAGACTCTGTCTCTAAAATAATAAAAATAGAAAAAAAATTTTTAAAGAAAATTATTTACGGTTACAAGGATGAAAGCTGCTTTTTAGATACGTGAACAGGATGAGCGCGGTGGCTTATGCCTGTAATCCCAACACTTCGGAGGCTGAGGTGGACAGATCACTTGAGGTCAGGAGTTTAAGACCAGCCTGGGCAACATGATGAAACCCCATCTCTACTAAAAAATACAAAAATTAGCCAGGCATGGTGGTGCACGCCTGTAATCCCAGCTACTCGGGAGGCTGAGGCAGGAGAATTTCTTGAATCTGGGAGGTGGAGGTTGCAGTGAGCTGAGATCATGCCACCGCATTCCAGCCTGGGCAACAGAGTGAGACTCTGTCTCAAAAAAAAATAAATAAATACATGAACAATTGAATTTTTAAAAACTCATTTAGACAGAAGACTTCTACCTTTTCCTATGGTGATAGCCTTAGGAGATAGTTTATAGTTGAAAGCACCATTTCTAGAGTCAGGCTGCCTGGGTTTGTAGCCAGCGATACTACCTGTTAATGTGGGCTTGGGCAAATTTCTTCAGATAATAGTACTTACCTAACTGATACCAGTTGTGGGAATTTGAGATATTTCATGTAAAGTCCTAATATAATGTGTTGGCATTCAATAGCTATTCATTATTTGTAATTATTGTTATTATTGGTAGATGCATGTATTAATGAGATAGTCAAAATGGTGAATGTTTAAGCCGGGCATGGGGGCTCACGCTTGGAATCTCAGCACTTTGGGAGACCTGAGGTGGGTGGATCACTTGAGGTCAGAGGTTTGAGACCAGCCTGGCCAACATGGTGAAACCCCATCTCTACTGAAAAATGCAAGGGCCAGGCATGGTGGTAGCTCATGCAAGGCCAGGCATGGTGGCTCACTCCTGTAATCCCAGCACTTTGGGAGGCTGAGGCAGGTGGATCACTTGAGCCCAGGAGTTCGAGACCAGCCTGGCCAACATGGTGAAACCCCATCTCTACTAGAAATACAAAAACTAGCCCGGCGTGGTGGCACATGCCTATAATCCCAGCTACTTGGGTGGCTGAGGCATCAGAATCGTTTGAACCTGGGAGGCAGAGGTTGCAGTGAGCCGAGATCGTGCCACTGCACTCCAGCCTGAGCAGACAGAGCGAGACCCTGTCTCAAAAAAACAAAAACAGAAATTAGCTGGGCATAGTGGCACATGCCTGTAATTCCAGCAACTCGAGAGACTGAGGCAGGAGAATCACTTGAACTGAAGAGGCAGAGGTTGCAGTGAGCCGCGATCGTGACACTGCACTTCAGCCTGGGCAACAGAGAGAAGGATCTAGAAACAGAAATTCCATTTGACCCAGCAATCCCATTACTGGGTATATACCCAAAGGATTATAAATTGTTCTGTTATAAAGCATATGCACATGTATGTTCATTGTGGCACTGTTTACAATAGCAAAGACCTGGAACCAACCCAAATGTCCATCAATGATAGACTGGAAAAAGAAAACATAGCACATATACACCATGGAATACTATGCAACCATAAAAAACGATGAGTTCGTGTCCTTTGTAGGGACATGGATGAATTCTGGAAACCATCATTCTCAGCAAACTGACACAAGAACAGAAAAACACCGCATGTTCTCACTCATAGGTGGGTGTTGAACAATGAGAACAGATGGACACAGGGAGGGGAGCATCACACACTGGGGTCTGTTGGGGGGGGCTAGGGGAGGGACAGCAGGGGGTGGGGATGGTGGGGAGGGATAACATGGGGAGAAATGCCAGATATAGGTGACGGGGGTATGGAGGCAGCAATTCACCTTGCCATGTATGTACCTATGCAACAATCCTGCATGATCTGCACATGTTCCCAAGAACCTAAAGTACAATAAAAAGAACTAAAAACGATGAATGTTTAAAATACTCCATGCTTAGCATGAAGCCATTTTGCAACCTTCACATTAAGATTTGGTGGGGAAATGTTTTTTTAAATAAATTAGGATTCAAAAGAAAAAGAAAAATAATAAACTAAAATTAGCATTCAAAATGATAATCATCAGACCTGGGATCTAGCCTCAGCTATGCCACTTATCATCTATGTAAGCTTTCAGCTCTTTGGCTTCATTTTGCTCAGGTGCATAATCAACATACTCCGCTAAAACAGGGGTCAGTAAACTATGGCCCCTGGTGCTATGTCCTTCTCACCACCTGTTTTTGTAAATAAAGTTTTATTGGAATGCAGCCATACCTGTTCATTTATGTATGGTGTATAGCTGCTTTCAGCTATGGTGGCAACATTGAATAGTTGTGACAGAGACCATATAGTGCATAAAACCTGCAACTTCTTCTACATAACACTTTACAGAAAATGTTTGTCAACCCCTGGGCTAGAATAAGAGCCTAATCCAGATCTTACCTTTTGTAATTGTACTCTGTATTCTTTTTTTCTAATGTGCCATTTAAAAAAATATATTGTGGAAAATGTTCAGCATATACAGAAGCAGAATAGTATAATGAACTTCTGTGCTTTCATCACCCACCTCCGGCTGTTAACTCATATCAGTGTTGTTTGATCTGTAACTCCTCCCCCTAGATTGTTTTACAGCAAATCTCAGACATAATTTCCTCAATAAAAATTTTTGCATGTGTCTCTAAAAGGTATGGACTCTTTGAAAAAAAGAAAAAAAAAACCACACCATTCTCATACCTAAAGAAAACATTTCTTTATCATCACGTATCTAGTTAATATCCAGATTTCCCAGGTTGTCTCATTTTTTACACTTTGAATCAGAACCCAAATAAGTTTTCCTAAGTCCCCTTCACACTTTTGGTTCCCCCCTCTAGTTCTTTTTCTTTATCCTTATACAATTTGGAATCACTGAATTTTTTTTGATCCCTGTGTTTTCTATCACATTGGTCAGTCCTCTGGATCAAGCTACTGAATGAATTCAGGGCTCAAGTTTTTTGATTCTGTTTTACACGAATACTTCATAGGTAGTGTTATGTTCTTCCATCAAGAGGCACATAATGTCTGATCGTATCTGTTTTTGCAGTGTTGCTAGCAGTTGATAGTCAATGCTGTAGCTGCCTTTGTTTTGGAATAGGTATCAACTTAGTGGTTTTTCTTTTGGAACAGTTCTCTCAGTAATATTTTCTTTTTGACTTACTTGTTAATTTGATGCGTCCTTGTTTTGCAGCTGCAGCTGATCAATTCCAACGAACCTGGAGTGATCATGTTTAAGACGGATGCACTGAAATGCAGAGTAGCCCTTAGTCCCAAAACCAACCAGACACTTCAGCTAAAAGTGACACCTGAAAATGCAGGACAGTGGAAACCTGATGAACTTCAAGTTTTGGAGAAATTCTTTGAAACAAGAGTATGTGTTTAATAATGCATAATTTGAATATAATTAATGAAACAGAATAGTTAAGGTAGAATGAAGAGTAACTTGCTTTATTTTCCCTGTAGGTTGCAGGACCACCATTTAAAGCTAATACGTTAATAGCCTTCACCAAGCTATTAGGAGCTCCTACACACATCCTGAGGGATTGTGTGCACATTATGAAGCTGGAGCTGGTAAGTTACAGAGATACACATTTCTAGCAAGGTTTGTTTGAGGAGGTTAGACTTGGTGGGAGCAGTGTTTATTGGTTTTCACCCATCTTTGTAGTTTCTTCTATTTTTCTTTTAAATTCTTTTTTTTTTTTTTTTTTTGAGACGGAGTCTTGCTCTATTGCCTATGCTGGAGTGCAACGACGCGATTTCAGCTCACCGCAACCTCCACCTCCTGGATTCAAGCAATTCTCCTGCCTCAGCCTCCCAAGTAGCTGGGACTACAGGCGCATGCCACCACGCCCAGCTAATATTTTGTATCTTTAGTAGAGACAGGGTTTCACTGTGTTAGCCAGGATGGTCTCGATCTCCTGACCTTGTGATCCGCCCACCTCAGCCTCCCAAAGGGCTGGGATTAGAGGCGTAACCATTGCGCCTGGCCTTAAATTCTTAATTTTTAACTTAAATTTTATTTATCTTTGAATAGGTAACACAATTCTGTTGTATCTTTTGCATTTAAAACAAGATAACATAGTGAGAAATTTCCCATCAGTTCCTGTCTAGCTAACCCTGTCCCCTCCATCCCTGTCCAACTGTCTTCTGGCCAACCAGAGTTACTATGGCTTGCCTCTCCTTCCAGGGATGGTCTGTTTATAAAAGAAAATAACATTGCTCTCATAAACTTTTGATTGATTGAGATAGGGTCTCACTCTGATGCCCAGGCTGGAGTGCAGTGATACGATCTTTGCTCACTGCAGCCTCGACTTTCGGTGCTCAGGTGATTCTTCCACCTCAGCCTCCTGAGTAGCTGGGACTGCAGGTACACGCCACCATGCCTGGCTAATTTTTTCTATTTTTTTTTTTTTCTATAGAGATGGGGTTTTGCCATGTTGCTTAGGCTGGTCTGAGACTTCAGGGCTCAAGTGATCCACCCACCTTGGCCTCCTAAAGTGCTGGGATTACAGGCATGAGCCACTGTGCCCAGCCTTCTCATAAATATTTTAAATGAAACGATAATCATTTACACATCCTGTTTTGTACATTTTTCCATTTTTGTTATGAGATGGTTCATGTATAAATTTATAACACATAATTTTAAAAAATCTGACTCCCCACCTTTATTGGTCCTAGACTTTGTGTCCTGAATTGCTATTAAAACTGAAGTGCAGGCCGGGTGCACAATTCAATCCATAACAGCATTTAAAAAGATGCCTTTTGGCTGGGCGTGGTGGCTCATGCCTGTAATCCCAGTACTTTGGGAGGCCAAGGCAGGCAGATCACCTGAGGTTGGGGGTTCAAGACCAGCCTGGCCAACATGGTGAAACTCCATCTCTACTAAAAATACAAAAAATTAGCCAGGCGTGGCAACAGGCAACTGTAATCCCAGCTACTTGGGAGGCTGAGGCAGAAAAATTGCTTGAACCTGGGAGGCAGAGGTTGCAGTGAGCCGAGATCACGCCACTGCACTCCAGCTTGGGTAACAGAGTGAGACTGTCTCAAAAAAAAAAAAAAGGCTGGGCACGGTGGCTCATGCCTGTAAGCCTAGCACTTTGGGAGGCCGAGGCGGGCAGATTGCCTGAGCTCAGGAGTTCCAGACCAGCTTGGACAATATGGTGAAACCCCTTCTCTACTAAAAATACAAAAAAATTAGCCAGGTGTGGTGGCACATGCCTCTAGTCCTGGCTACTTGGGAGGCTGAGGCAGGAATTGCTTGAGCCCAGGAGGCAGAGGTTGCATTGAGCTGAGATCGTGCCACTGCACTCCAACCTGGCTGACAGAGTGAGATTCCGTCTCCAAAAAATCAGTCAATCTATCAATCTGAAGTGCAAAGTAACAGCAGGATGCTTCATGGGCAGCAGCTGCCTTCAGTGCACTGAATATCTGTTTTTGGTTTGTTTTTGGCCCTTTGGGAATTTCCCTTAGTTTCTGCATAGCGCAATCTGCATTTGTATTAGTTTTCTAGGGCTGCTACAACAAATTACCGCAAGCTGAGTGGCTTAAAATAATAGGAATGTATTCTCTCACAGTTCTGGAGGCCAGAAATCCTAAATCAAGGGGTCAGCAGGGCCATGCTCTCTAAAGACTCTAGGGGTGGATCTATTCTATGCGTTTCTCTTAGCTTCAGGTGGTTCCAGTGACCTTTGGTATTCCTTAGCTATAGACTCATCACTGCAACCTTCTGCCTCTGTCATCACATGGTGTTCTCTCCGTGTGTCTCTGGCTGTCTCTCTTCTCTTCTTATAAAAGGACAACAGTCATATTGGATTAGGGACCATTCTCATGACCTCATCTTAATGTGATTGCATCTGCAAAGACCTGGTTTTCAGATAAGATTATATTCATGAGTGCTGGGGGTTAGGACTTCATCTCTTTTTCAGGTGCACAATTCAATCCATAACAGCATTTAAAAAGATGCCTTTTGGCTGGGTGTGGTAGCTCATGCCTGTAATCCCAGTACTTTGGGAGGCCAAAGCAGGCCTGAGGTCGGGAGTTCAAGACGAGCCTGGCCAACATGGTGAAACTTCATCTCTACTAAAAATACAAAAAATTAGCCAGGCATGGTGACAGGCACCTGTAATCCCAGCTACTCGGGAGGCTGAGTCAGGAGAATCACTTGCACCTGGGAGGCAGAGGTTGCAGTGAGCCGAGATCTCACCATTGCTCTCTAGCATGGGTGACAGCAAGACTCTGTCTCAAAAAATAAAAAATAAAAAGATGGCTTTCCATCCCAGTATTTTTTGTGTTTGTGGTGGAAGTGATTGCCAGGGTATCTAGCCTGGCATATTGCTTGAAATGGAGGAGCAACTTGCTTTATTCACTGAACAAATCTTGGAGATCTTTCCATATCAGTGTATAAAAGATGTCTTTGTTTAACAAAGCTTAGTATTTCATTAGATGAATGTATTAAAATTGCTAAGTAGTCCCCATTTGATGGCCATTTTGGTTTCTTCTGATATTTTGTTGTTACAAACAGTGCCACAATAAAGAGCCTTTTTATGGATGTGCCAGTATACCTGTAGTATTGTTGGGTCGAAGGATATATATATATAGTTTTAATTTTGGTAGATTTTGCCAAATTGTTCTCCATAGAGGTTATGCCAGTTTATTATTCCCACCAGCAATGAGAGTACCAGCTTTTTCCCACATCTTTGTTAACAGTTTTATTAGTCTTTTAAAAGACTTTGGGTCTTTCTGGTTTGTAGGATTTTTAGGTCTTTTGATTTGTAGGAATTCAGTATATACATTAGGGAAGTTAGTCCCTTGGGATATTCATTGTACATATTTTTTCCTAGTTTGTCATTTGTGTTTTGACTTGACTTTTGGTAGGTTTAGCTATGTAAAAGTTTCTTTTAAATAAATAATGAAATGTATCAATATTGGTTTTTAAGTTTTCCTGCTTTTGTATGATAGACCTTCTCACTCCCAGATTTTGAAATAATCCTCCCAAAGTTTTTTTTTTATAATACTGATATGGATTCATTTTTTAAATTATTTAAAATTTTGATCTATTATATTTTTATTTATTTTGAGACAGGGTCTCATTTTGTTTTGGTGTCAAATGTGAGGAGGTATGGATCCAACTTTTTGAGATGCCCATTTATCAAATAATTTATCTTCTCTGAATGGGAGATTTTGAATTCTTCTTTCCTGTGAAAGTATGCAGTTATATAGATGGAATCCAGATGGCAGCTGATATGTTTTTCAATCTTACAGTGGTCTTTTCATTTTAATGTTTCTAGTGTTGATCTGAGTAACTTCAGTTACCTCACTCCTTTTTCTAGTTAGCGTTTTACTATAAATATTGGGCCAACAGTGTTCTTTTGCTAATAGTCTCAACATTTGGCTTCTGATCTGAGAGGCTATAGGAAACATTATTTATGTCAAAAAGAAATCCATTTGAATTTTTAAAGGCATAAATATTTTTGTGGCTAAAAAAGCACCAATGGATATAATTTAAAAATCTTTCACACAGTTTGACTAGTTTGTTTAGGGAAAGAGCTGGAAACAGGACTGCAAAGTCTAGACTGGCACAGTTAAGAAGGACCTTGAATGCTAGGTGTTGGTGCTTAGTTGTGGATGGTGGGGGGACAGCATGTGTCACTAAATGGCACTGAACATTTGTGAGCTTGAGTAGAACCATGTTGTAGGACATATGTCTGATGGTGGTATAGGATGGACTGGAAGAGGCAGCCACTGAAAAGAGCTGTTAGGGGAGCACAGGAGAAGCAATAAAGCCCTGCATATGGTGGCCTCAATGAATACAGAGAGGAGGGAATAGATGTCAGAGACACTGCAGAAGCCGAATCCATAGGCCTTGGGAATAAACGAAGTGGGAGGGAAGCAAGGGGAAAATCTTACATAAATCCACAGTTGATTTTTCAGTTAGCAACTTCATGTATATATTTGTTTTAAAAAAGTACAGGTTATCAACTTTTATGTTCTGTTACTAATTCGATATAAAATAAAATTCTAACCTCTCAGACTCCCATACTAGAATATGATTTTAAATGTTTATATGCCTTTATCTTGATTTTTTTCCCCCCTGAAAACAGTTCCCTGACCAGGCAACACAGCTAAAATGGAATGTTCAGTTTTGCCTGACCATCCCTCCCAGTGCACCGCCGATTGCACCTCCTGGGACACCTGCTGTGGTGCTGAAATCCAAAATGTTATTTTTTGTAAGTATACCACCTAGCATTTGTGCATGTACAGAGCTTCTGAGGAAAAAGCCACGTGAGGATAATAGAGCAACTTTTGGATAACTGTATAAATTATCTCTTGCTGCCAAATAGAGGCCAGGATTCCTTAATTGTCAGCATAGATGTCATGGGATCCTGGTTCCTTTAGGAATAAACAGAAATTTATTGAACTAGGTAATTGTGTAGCACAGTTGCATCTTAACCATAACATTCAGTTGTTTGTCACTTTTCTTGTCATGTGTAATTTTCTTTTGCTTGCTTATCTTAATCTGAAAGTATAGTAAATGATAGTACCTTTGATACATTTAGACAGATGCTTTATGATGTTTTTATTCTCTTTGTGTGTGTTGTGTGTATACAGCTTCAACTAACTCAGAAAACATCGGTCCCTCCCCAAGAACCTGTTAGTATTATAGTTCCAATCATTTATGACATGGCTTCAGGTACAACCCAGCAGGCAGACATTCCCAGACAGCAGAACTCTTCTGTTGCTGCTCCCATGATGGTCAGCAACATTCTGAAGAGGTTTGCAGAGATGAATCCTCCACGACAAGGTACATGACCAGTAGACAATATTTTATTGCATATATGTTGTAAAAGTTCTTTTGAGAGACCCCCCTTTCTCCTCTTCTCTTCTCCCTCCTTACCTACTCCACCACCCAGTCCTAGTAGTAGAGCTCTGGTTGCCTTGGCCCTCTTAATGTCTGCCTGTCGCTTTCTTCCTTTCTCATTGGCTCTTCAGTTTTGTCCATTTCTCTGCTGCCTGGACTTTATTTTTGTTAGTGATTTACTATTGGGACTGACCCAGTTGCTAATGCCAGAAGCTTGTATTTATAGCACACATTGCCACAAAGTCCTAGGTTAGGATGATAGAATTTTCCATGGCTGTGAATTCCTCCCCTACCATCCATACCTGCCACTCTGTACATCACAAAGTTGAAATGCATGTTGGTTTCTCATATTTCATGCTTCAATCATGAACAGAATAATATCATTAAAAGTTCTGTATCTTCTAAATGTTTTGTGAAGAATAAAAGCTGATACAAATGGCATCACTGCTTTTTTGGGCTTCTTATATAAGTGTCAGGTGGGTGCAAGTGAACCTTTTCACCATGTGCACAATGAAGCTCTCAAACTGAACATTTCCGAGGAAACCAGAATGTTTCTAGAAAGATAAACAAGGTCCCTGCTATAATGGAGTAGCCTACACTTAGCATGTAACTCCTGGCAGTGCTAAATTTGGGATTACAAAATACAAAGCTCAGCAAAGAGAACTTTTCTTCCATTTTGCTCATTTCTAATATTAAGGAAATTTAAATTTAAAATTTGCCTATTTCTAATATTAAGGAAGTTCTCTGTATCTCTCTGTTTAGAACAGTTAAATAACAATTATGTTTTTAACTGAGGGAAAGTTGTTCTCTGAAACATTTTTAGGTACTACAGTGTCCAAACTTTTCTAGAACTAGGAATCAGAAGAGAAATGATACGTTTAGCTGTTCGTTTCCCCACATTGGATACGTAGGCAAGTTCTCACTTTAGTGTATAAGGAATATACTGGGCACACTGGGCAGTAGAGAAGGGTGTGCTTCTTTTGTTGTAATATTTCTACTTCTTAAAATTTTCTGCTTTCATCCTTTGACTTCTCTCTTCTTTCAGCTAAAAATAGATCCTCAAGAATCAAAGTTTAAAGCTATCAGAATTCTCAAAGTAACAGTCCAGTAGAACCTTGATAATAAACACCATTCCTTCACAAGCAGATGGCTATCATTATCTTATGTGTTTTTATGTATTATGTCTTGTGGAATTTAAAATTAAAAGAAAAATGTTTTGATCCTATTGGGATCAAGCAAGTTTTCCTGCCTATCAATAATGAAAATGTGTTTTTTAAAAAACAGTATCACTTCTCCTTTTAAGAAATTGTTGAGATATTTTGGAAGTGTTTTCCTTTTTTTCCCCCCCTTGGACTGGGCAGACCTTTGGATTTCCTTTTCTTTCTGTACCTTCTGAAATGCACAGGATCACTGCACACCCTGCCCTTTGCTGAAAGGCCATGGTTCACATGAGGTCTTCAGTTCTCCCACTTTCAGCCACTGTATACAGTGTTAGACCATGCTCTAGAGGAAGGGATCCAGCTTTTGGTTTATAATATTTAAATACTTGTAATATTTACAAGAAGCAAGAGTATTTGGTTTCTTTGAGCAAAGGGGAAGTTGAGAGGATGAATCGCCAGCACCTTCCCCACCTACAAATCTTGTTTTTGGATTGTTGGTGCACCAGACTTCAGTCTCCCACCCCACCTCCCACACCCATCACTTCTCTTCTGGTGAAGTGCTTTTAAGAAAAATTATTTTTGTATTTAATTGATTTTAATGTTGAACTCTGGAAGTTGACCATTTCCTTGAATTTTGAGAGAAAATTCCAATAGATGTCAGAAACTTGCACTGTCCAGTATAACTGCCACTAGCCGGCCTGTGGCTACTTAAATTTAAGTTAATTAAAGTTAAATAAAACTTCCTCAGTCACACTAGCTATATTACAAGTTCTTGGTAGCCATAGCACACTTATACAACATTTCCATCATTACAAAAAGTTCTATTGGACAGCGCTGTCACAGACATTTTTATCTGGGCTTTAATGCAACGTTTGAAAGATACCACCAAAGTTGCAACTAATGCATAAATATAAACTAGATGTTTTTATGAGATCCAAAATGCCCATAAACACTCAGTAGCCTTAAAGCCCAACTTCAAAGGCTTATCTAATGCTACAGTGTTTCTAAACAGGAACTCTAGGCATATCTTCCTAAATTCAAACCTAACTGGGACTTGCTCCAAGTTTCCTCCTGAGAAAAAAAACCCAAACCAAATATAATCTGATACTTAACACCACAGCTTAATCCCCAATAATCTGGGCAGTTAAAATTGTCTTTTATTTTGATATTTAAAGTTCTTACTAATTTTAGATTTAATTACCCCTTCCCCCACCGGTGTGTTAACATCATCTTTCCTGTATTGCGAATAGCTAATGACCATTTTTCTCTGTTGCAGGTGAATGCACAATATTTGCAGCTGTTCGTGATTTAATGGCTAATCTTACACTGCCCCCTGGTGGGCGTCCATAGACACTATTGTTTTTAAACCAGGAAGGCTGACAGATGAGACAAAACAACAAAAATAAATCTGAATTCAGCCTTCAGTTTAAAAAAGGAAAAGGACTTTTTTAAAAGAGCTAAATATTCTAAACTGGCAAAAATTTTCAGGGTGCACTTCTTTCATCAAAATGATCATCAATCTTTTGTATAATGAACTTGTGTGTTTAAATGGGACACATTTCAAAGTAGGAAATAAATCAGTGTCCGTTTGCCAGTAATAGATTTAATATTCTGTTTTATACTATAAAGTTATGAAATGCCAAACTTGTTTATTTAATTGTTTTCTTATGTTTTGGGTGTAATAGTCCTTTTTTTGTTTTTTGTTTTGTTTTTTTAAGGCAGGTCTGTCATTTTTGAATACTGTAAAACTGTGATAAACTTTATATTGAAGCTGTATTTTAATATGACCGCTTTGAATCCTCACATGAAGTGTTCTGGGAGTTGTTATAAACACACCCCAAAGAAGCAATATTTAATAAAACTAGGTAAAAATCAAAACAAAACAGTGACACTCACTTGTGTGTATATAAACTCTAGAGACAGCTTAGGCCCTCCCTTCATCTTTAACCTGGTGAATGGAGCCAGTAATTAATTTCTGATAATACATGTCTGAAATTTAACCAAAAACATCTTGTTTATGTCAAGATTAATTTATTTTCTTCAGACATTCCTAACTTAACTAGTGCTTAACATTTAGCACCTCAGTTGTCTTCCAGTACATAGGATTTGGTGAAAAATAAGGAACTTAGTCTTTGAGAAGGAAAGTACGTGGTTCATACTGATATAGGATCCCACATGCAATCATTCTCATCTGAAGAGGATGTGGGAACTTTTCTGTCAGGCAAATTTAGTTTACAGAATACTTCTGCATACAACATTAATTAGGAAACAAAGAACTTTAATGCTGTACTCCTGTATGAAGTTTCTGTGAGCTTTCTTTATCTTAACTTCTCCTCCTTGCCTTCCCCACCAAAATTGGGATTTTTCTAAACAATCTCAATTTAATTCATTGTCAACAAAATGACAATGTTTTGCTTGGAGGAAACCTGGTCCATTCTCCTCATTTTGAAGAATCCAGGATTCTGGGCCTGTCCAGTGTCAAATGGAGTTTTTGGTATTGATACATCTCTGCAGAGTTTCTTTGGAGCACTGTGCTGTCTTCCTAGTCAGTCAGGGACTTTTTTAAGCTTCAAAAAACATGATCCGATGCAAAGGTCTTCTACCAATTTCATGTTATTTAGGAAAAATTTTTAAATGATAACATGCCAAGTTATCTGGTCACTGTAATACTGTTTCTCCATTAAAATGTATATGCTTTGTCTAATTCCACTTTAAGATGATTTAATTGAGCTTCTATAACTATCAGCTACCAAATTCTAGTTTCAAGCATCTGACTGCAACTGTGTATCATATCTGTTCTCAACTTTGCTTGGTTCTCCACTCATTTTCAATCAGAGTTGAGGCCTTCTTTGCCTTTCTTCTTTGTCTTGTTTCTGCCTTCATCTCCCACTTCTCACCCAACTCTGCCACTGTTCAGGAGCAGTTGACAAAACTTTTATCCTTCCTTTAACTTAACCTTTTTATTCTTCTGTTTTTAGTTCTTAACAGTGGTAATCACATCAGTTTGGCTATCTAAGATGTCTTTATCAAGGGTCAACCCTTTTCTATTTGGAGCTGAATCTTTTCTTTCATGTAGAAATCTACATGTATATATAAGAAATGTATTTTTATCTGCAGGATAATATTGTTTCAAATAATTTTATTAAGAGTTAACTTTTTAGGTATTTTCCCTTTTAATGTGGTTTTGAAATGTTAATTGCATTTTTACACATGATGCATTCAATGGACTCTTTTTTCCTAATTATAACTCATCTCTGAATGCATTGTGTCAATCAAGAGGAAGATAGGATTCAGTGAACAGAATTTGCTTTTGATGCTTACTAAGAGTAAACTCATGAATTTGAATTTTTATATTATGCTTGGTACTTGGAATTGATATATACCTTATTAAAGCTTGAAAACATTTAGCATTTGAATAGTAAGTTTCATCACAATTCATGTCTTTTGCCTCTTTTGTTACGCAGGTTCAATCAAAGGGACTGGATGCCCATAGTGATTTTCTCTGATAATTGGGTTGGGACTTAACTTTAAGGTGTTTTCAATGTGATTTTAGTATTTACAGTAATAAATAAACTTTATACAAAGTTTCAGAGAACTACCAACTCTCTCTAGTTAATTTTGATGAAGATGTTTTCGTTAATAGACTGGTTTAGTATTAATTTAACCTTGAAATAAGAAATTGGTCCTGATTTGCCACCTTCATTTTTCCATCTGCTGAAATGCCATTTCAGAATGTATAAAAGTACTGGAATTAGAAGAAAAGTGGGAGCTTCAACAGAACATGTCAAGTTGTTAATAACAGGAGCCACACCTTACGTTTGAAAATTAACCGAGTGAGCTAAGTGCAAGCATAAGCTAAGATACATATGACTTTGAATTTAAGAAACACGAATAACTATGTTCTAATTAACACAGTATCTCTTCAGCCAAAGGATACTGACAGCCATTCTTTGGACTGTGGTTAATTTGATAACTTCAAGAAGTTATAATTTTGCTACCCTGGATTCTGATCCGATTTCAGTATAAAAAGTTGTTCCTTTCATAGTTTTTCCCCCCAAAAGAAATGTCTATTACATTTTACCTTAATATTTATTTATCATCCAGGTGTTCTTGATATAAAATCAGTATACAGGAAATTTTAAGAGAACTTACATTCAGGGGACACAGAGGGAAAATGTTAACATATATTTCATTGTTTCTTGTGGAATTTTTTTCATTTTGGTTTGAGAATGGACAGTGTGTCTAAGGATGTGATTTCAATTTACTTAGGATGGATTTAGCATTGGGGTTATTAAAACAATTAGTAGAGGGCAGCCAGCACTGTGCTGCACAACTCCAGGAGGTGCGCCATGGTATGCTCACAATTTTCTGTAAGTTGCCTCCACTTCCAAGTGGCCAGTGATTTGTTAAAATACCTTGTCCAGAAATATAACTGATGGATGAAAGGGCACATTTAGGCCAATATAAAATAATAGCAAGTATTTACTGAGAGCTGTGTGCTAGGCATTTTCTTAGTATTTCAATGTGTATTTAATCCTCACAACAACCCAATGAGGTAGGTTATTAATATCCTCCTCTTGAAAATGAGTAAATGGAGGCCCAGAGAAATGTAATTTGCCTGAGATCAAATTAAGGTTGTTAAGATCAAACTGCCAAGAAGAGGCAGTTTGACTGTGAGCTAGTGGTCCTAAACACTGGGCATTTTTTGCTGTGAACCACAGTCAGGGGAAGGTTTAACGTTTAGACTCTTTCCTCAGAGGCTTTTAACTACACACAATTTTGACATGTTTTCCAAGCTCAGAAAGCTCACTAAAAACAACTAAAACTTACCTGACTTGTCACTTGGAGTTGACAATCCAAAGCCTTCTGACCTTTGTGGCACTTCTTTGGAACTTAAATCAGACTTCCATGTGCAAGGAGCACTAATTATCATATAACCAAAATTACTAGATAATTATCGTCTGACCTTTGCTGGGTGCTTCAGGATGCCCTTATCCAAGCTCAGGTGTGTGCCAACCCTCTAGAATCCAAGTGATGTGTTGCCCTAAACAGGCAAACGCCCCCTTCTAGGTGATCCAGTGGCGGGGGATTTTGAGCTTGGGGTCAGCTTGGCACACTGCAGGCAGCCAGCGGTCACGTTTCACTAATACCGCAATTTGCTACAGCTGGTGTGTGGGCTTAGGAACCAGTAACTATAGAATTGTATAATGCAAAGAACATAACGCGATTCAAGCAACGTGCCCTGAGCACCTTGTACATATGTACAATAAAAGTGCCCGTACGTTGGGAAAGGAAGTCGAATCGGATGCTGGCAGGGGGACAAAGACGGCCTAAGGGTTTCAGAGTGGCTGCTTCCGCAAGCACCAAAGTTCTTAGACATCAGACGTCACCCAAGTAGGGTGGAGCCGACGTGCCCCGGATGTCAAGACGCCCCGTCCCGGGGTCGGCGTCAGTGCCGCGATCTCTGCCAACCCCGCCTCCTGGTGGGGCCGCGCAGGCGCAGGGGCCGCGCAGGCGCAGGGGCCGCGCAGGCGCAGGGGCCGCGCAGGCGCAGGGGCCGCGCAGGCGCAGGGGCCGCGCAGGCGCAGGGGAC
>CAUYLG010002099.1:0-52697 GCA_963573385.1 Cacajao melanocephalus | reverse complement strand
AAGTGTTGGGTTGGGCTCGGTGGCTCACACCTGTAATCCTAGCACTTTGGGAAGCCAAGGGGGATGGATCATATAAGTCCAGGAGTTCAAGACCAGCCTGGCCAATGTGGCAAAACCTTGTTTTATTTTATTTTTTTTTTTGAGATGGAGTCTCACTCTGTCACCCATTGCCCAGGCTCAAGTACAGTGGTACAATCTCAGCTCACTGCAACCTCCACTTCCTAGTTTCAAGCGATTCTCCTGCCTCAGCCTCCTGAGTAGCTGGGACTACAGGCACATGCCACCACACCGAGCTAATTTTTTATTTTTACTAGAGACAGGGTTTCACCATGTTGGCCAGGCTGTTCTTGAACTCCTGACCTTAGGTGATCCGCCCACCTCAGCCTCCCAAAGTGCTGGGATTACAGGCGTGAGCCACGGCGCCCAGCTGTGAAACACTGTTTCTACTAAAAATACAAAAATTAGCCGGGTGCTGAGGCACACACCTGTAATCCCAGCTACTCAGGAGGCTAAGGTGGGAGAATTGCTTGAACCCAGGAGGTGTAGGTTACAGTGAGCTGAGATCATGCCAGAGGTTTAGTAGGCAAAAGAAAGAGAAAGGAGACTAGCTCTCTCTAGTGAGAAAGAGGGGCTTCTGTAAAGAAAGACTCAATTATTATTATTATTATTTGAGACAGAATCTTGCTCTGTTGCCCAGGCTGGAGTGCAGTGGCACAATCTCAGCTCACTGCAGCCTCAGCCTCCCAAGTAGCTGGAACTAAAGGCATGTACCACCATGCCCGACTAATTTTTGTATTTTTTAGTAGAGCCAGGGTTTCGCCATGTTGCTCAGGCTGGTCTCGAACTCCTGAGCTCCCTACTTCAGCCTCCCAAAGTGCTGGGTTTACAGGTATGAGCCACCACGCATGGCCAGCATTTTTTAATACAGGCCAGTTTTTTCTCCTCTGACTTGGTTTGTCTAATATGTCGTCATGTTTAGTTTCAGACTATGGGCTATTGGCAGGAATCCCACAGAGCAATGCTGTTGCTTCCTCTGTAAGCACCCTAGGAGGCACAAGTGCTGGTTTTTCGTATGGCTAGTCATGTTAACTTCTACCAGTTGTTTATGGTGGTGTCTGCTAGTAACTTTGTGAAGTTACTCTTTTACCACTTGTAATGAATAAGTATCCTGTGCAGAGTTACTCCACATAAATATCCTTTGTTTGTTTGTTTTTTGTTTTGAGACTGAGTCTCTCTCTGTCGCCCAGGCGGGAATGTAGTGGCACTATGTCAGCTCACTGTAACCTTCGCCTCCCAGGCTCAAGTAAATATACTGCCTCAGCTTCCCAAGTAGCTGGGATTACAGGTGTGCACCGCCATGCCTGGCTAATTTTTGTATTTTCAGTAGAGACAAGGTTTCACCATGTTGGCCAGGCTGGTCTCCAACTCCTGACCTCAGGTGATCCACCCACTTTGGCCTCCCAAAGTACAAGGATTACAGGTGTGAGCCACCAAGCCCTGCCAAATAGCCTGTTTCTCATGAAACTTTCACTTTCTGGTTTTAGAGCCAAAGTCTAAGCAGAAGCCCCTGCAGCCATACCAACTCTGGCAGAACATTCTTTTGCCTTGTTTTATGGATACGCTGGGAATCGTAAGGATGACAACAACTTTAGAAATGGTATTTCTTGGAAACCCAGTTGCTTGTAAACCAGTGGATGAAAGAAAAGAAAAAAATAATTGAGATGAAAACTCATGGTGTATTTTTAAAATAGATTGTCTCAAGTTGAAAAAGATGTAAGATTGAGGCTTTCTTCTATTTGTAAGATCAGACGCAACTCTATAGCATATTATACGGGGCCTTTTATGGTTTAACCTATTGCCTGTCCTATTCTAAATGTCTTCCACTCCCTCTTATGCACTCTGCACTTCGGCAATTTCAGCCTACCTCAGTCTCTCTCTGAATGTCATTATTTTCACTGTAGTACATCTTTATATATCACTATTATTCCCTCTGCCTGCGATGGTTCTTTTCCTTCCTTCCCTAATAAATTCCACTAAGGTCAAAAAGTAAATGACAGAATGTGGAAAATGATTATATAAATGGGAAAAAATCCAAACCTAATATATAACATAATTTCAACTGGATTAAAAAAATAAATAAGCTGGCTATAGTGGCACATGCCTGTGGTCCCAGCTACTCAGGAGACTGAGGCAGAAGTAGCCCAGAAGTTTGAGGCCATAGTGAGACCTTATCTATTAACAAAAGCTAACAAGCTGGGTGCAGTGGCTCACGTTTGCAGTACCAACACTTTGGGAGGCCGAGGTGGGTGGATTGCTTGACGTCAGGAGTTCGAGACCAGCCTGGCTAACGTGACAAAACCCCATCTCTAATAAAAATAGAAAAATTAGCCAGATGCGGTGGCTCACGCCTGTAATCCCAACTACTCAGGAGGCTGAGGCAGGAGAAACTCTTGAATCCAGGAGGCAAAAGTTGCAGTGAGCCAAGATCATGCTACGGCACTCCTGCCTGGGCAACAGAGCGAAATTCTGTCTCAAAACAATCAAAGAAACAACCACAACCAAATATGAATAAGAACCAAAGGAATAGAGGAAATATGCAAAATTTTAATGGTGTTTCTTTGGCTGCTTGGATTACGTGATTTTTATCACTTTGGTTGTAATACTATTTTCATATAAAAACTGAAAAGTTTCTTTTTTACCTGATATATATATTTGTTTAAATTTAATTTATATTAAGTAATTTTTTAAAAAGAGAGATGGCGTCTCACTGTGTTGCCCAAGCTGGTCTCAAACTCCTGGGCTTAGGCCATCCACCCACCTCAACCTCCCAAAGTACTGGGATTACAGGCTTGAGCCACAGCACCTGGCCAACTTTCTGATATGTTTATATAACTCCTCCACAGGCATCAGAAAATATCTGAATGTCTGCTTGAAGCATATGACCTGTAATTGTAGGAATGCTGTACCTAATTCTTTGTGCTCCTTATGTACTGTTTCTACCACTGTCTTGGTAGAGTCTACCATGTGAAAATGCTGTGTTAACTTACACATATTTCTTTTTGGAGATGGAATATCGCTCTTGTGCAATGGCGTGATCTCGGCTTACTGCAACCTCTGCCTCCCGGGTTCAAACAATTCTCCTGCCTCAGCCTCTCGAGTAGCTGGGATTACAGGCATGCACCACCACACCCAGCTAATTTTGTATTTTTAGTAGAGACAGGGTTTCTCCATGTTGGTCGGGGTGTTCTTGAACTCCCAACCTCAGGTGATCTGTCCTCCTTGGCCTCCCAAACTGCTGGGATTACAGGTGTGAGCCACTGTGACCAGCCAACTTACACGTATTTCTTAATGAGAACTTTTTTGAAATTCTTCATTATTTCTGTATCTTTGGATTTAGGTAACAAAGATTCAAAGATACCTTCAAAAAGAAAGAAGTCTCTCTACACAGATGAGTTATCCAAACCTGGAAAAAATAAAAGAACTGCAATGACTACTCCAAGTAAGTTTTGTAGACGGAGATGTAATAAGTAATGGTTGAGCCACATCAGACTGATGTTGGACTGAAATAGCTGAAAGGATAGGTGCTGGAAGCAGTTTATATTCTAGTTCTCTCATTTTTTAGCTTGGACATCTTGGGGAACTTACTTATCCTCAGTAAACCCGCTTCCTCAGTGTAAAGTGGAAATAGTTATACTATAGTACCTGTTTCATCAGATTGATAGATACATAAATTGAGAATATGTTTTCCACTACTGCTTCCCTATCACAGCAAATAGCATGCAGCAGGGATTCAATAAATATCTGATGAATGAATGTACAAAGTACTTGGTACAATCCTCACCTTCTAGTAAGTTTTTCCTAAGTCTAAGGGACTCTGTTTTTGGACATGTAATTCTTCTCTATCTTGTATTGTTGAAATATTGCTTGGCACATAGAATGTTGATTGAGTATTGTATATTTATAGTAGTTAGAATGCTGCTCATCATATATTAAAAATTCAGTAAATGTTCATATACTTAATCAGAATAGGATACAGCAGGGTTCAGCAAACTGCTGCCTGTTTTGGCCTTAGATCCTTCGAGCTAAGAATGGCTCTTACATTTTTTAAGGAATTTAAAGGCCGGGAGTGGTAGCTCATGCCTGTAATCCCAGCACTTTGGGAGGCCAAGGTGGGTGGATCACTTGAGGTCAGGAGTTCGAGACCAGCCTGGCCAACATGGTGAAACCCCATGTCTACTAAAAATATGAAAATTAGCTGAGTGTGGTGGTAGGCACCTGTAATCTCAGCTACTCAGGAGGCAGGAGAATCGCTTGAACCCAGGAAATGGCAGTTGCAGTGAGCTGAGATCATACCACTTAAAAAAAAAAAAGAAGAAGAAAAAAAGAATTTAAAAACAAGAAGAATATGAGACAGAGGCCATACCACCATAAAATAGTTTTTTTTTTTAAAGATGGGGTTTCACCATGATGGCCAGGCTGCTCTTGAACTCCTGACCTCAGGTGATCCACCCACCTTGGCCTCCCAAAGTGCTAGGATTACAGGCGTGAGCCACTGCGCCCGGCCTACTTTTTTTTTTTTTGAGATGGAGTCTTGCTCTGTCACACAGGCTGCAGTATAGCGGTGCAATCTTGACTCACTTGCAACTTCCACCTCCTGAGTTCAAGCAGTTCTCTGCCTCAGCCTCCTAAGTAGCTGGGATTACAGGCAACCACCACCACACCCCGCTAATTTTTGTATTTTTAGTAGAGATGGTTTCACTGTATTGGCCAGGCTGGTCTGGAACTCCTGACCTCATGATCCACCCGCCTCAGCCTCCCAGAGTGCTGGGATTACAGGCGTAAGCCAACATGCTCGGCCCTAAAATAATTTATCTTGCCCTTTATAGAAAAAGTTTGTCAGTCCTTGACATAGAGCATTATAAAATATCAAATTCATGATTAAATAGCACTCAACTAATTGGTAGGAGAGAAGATAAATCTTTTTTTTTTTTAACCTCAGAGTCTCAACCCAGAGAAGGTAAATCTTCTACTCTCATCCTCTGAACTAAACCAAGATGTAAATTTAGTGAAATTAGACAATGCGGAGATGTGAATGTTTGATAATTTATAAGATGAATGTGCTTTGCCCCTGAGTTTCCAAAAACAAAGTATTTTGAAATTAATGTTTTAGCAAATATTATATTGAAGTTGAATGTCAGGGCTGCAAAGAAGAAAATAAGTGTTAACAGAAAAACAGAAAAGATATATAAATGGATTTTGTTTAGGTATTAATTTTTATATTGGGGGAACCTTCTAGACTTTAAGAAGCTTCATGAAGCTCATTTTAAGGAAATGGAGTCCATTGATCAATATATTAAGAGGAAAAAGAAACATTTTGAAGAATACAGTTCCATCAGTGAACTGAAGGTATGTAGATCAAATTATGTTCTTAATGGAACTAAACTAATTTTAATTCTGAAACTATATAACACCATGGTTACAACTGGCTGTGACTCTACCAGTAGATTTGTTTGAGTTTAATACAACTTTATCTAAAACTTGGTTTCCCCTACCCTGATAATTTTCAAAATCTTCCAGATAAAACAGTGAATCCATGGCTGGATGCAGTGGCTCATGCCTATAATCCCAGCACTTGGGGAGGTCAAGGTGGGTTGATCACCTGAGGTCAGGAGTTCAAGACCAGCCTGGCCAACATGGTGAAACCCTGTCTCTACTAAAAATACAAAAAAATCAGCTGAGGGTAGTGGTGGGCACCTGTAATCCCAGCTACTTGGGAGGCTGAGGCAGGAGAATTGCTTGAACTGGGGAGGTGGAGGTTGCAGTGAGCTAAGATGGCACCATTGCACTCCAGCCTGGCTGACAGAGTGAGACTCTGTCAAAAAACAAAACAAAACAAAACACAGTGAATCCTGACTGAGGAACCATTTCCCAAATTGCAATGTCATTCAACTTTCCATATTCAGATGTTCTGCCTATTACTTTCATCTTGGCTCACTGCAACCTCCACCTCCCAGGTTCAAGAAATTCTTTTGCCTCAGCCTCCCAAGTAATTAGTATTACAGGTGCCCACCACCACATTTGGCTAATATTTGTATTTGTAATTTTATTTATTTATTTATTTCAGACAGAGTCTCATTTTTTTGCCCAGGCTGCAGTGCAGTGGTGCAATCTCTGCTCACTGCAAACTCTGCCTCCCAGATTCAAACGATTCTCCCACCTCAGCCTCCTGAGTAGCTGGGATTATAGGCAACTAGCATCACGCCCGGCTAATTTTTATATTTTTATTAGAGGTGGGGTTTCACCATTTTGGCTAGGCTGGTCTCGAACTCCTGACTGCAGGTGATCCACTCACCTCGACCTCCCAAAGTGCTGGGATTACAGGCATGAGCCACCGCTCCCATCCTCACTGTTACCACATTTGAAAGCATTGCTTATCAATCTCTTTGTCTGAGATGGAGTCTCACTCTGTCACCCAGGCCGGAGTACAGTGGTGCAGTCTTGGCTCACTGCAACCTCCACCATTTGGGTTTAAGAGATTCGCCAATATGGCGAAACTCTGTCTCTACTAAAAATACAAAAATTAGCCAGGTGTGGTGTTGGGCGCCTGTAAGTCCTAGCTACTTGAGAGGCTGAGACAGGAGAATCGCTTAAACCAAGGAGATGGAGGTTGTAGTGCAAGCAGATCATGCCACTGCACTCCAGCCTGGGGACAAAGCAAGACTCCATCTCAAAAAAACAAAACAATAGGCCGGGCCGTGGCTCACGCCTATAATCCCAGCACTTTGGGAGGCCAAGGCAGGTGGATCATGAGGTCAAGAGATCAAGACCATCCTGGTCAACATAGTGAAACTCCATCTCTACTAAAAATACAAAAATTAGCTGGGCATGGTGGCGCACGCCTGTAGTCCCAGCTACTCGGGAGGCTGAGGCAGGAGAATTGCTTTAACCCAGGAGGCAGAGCTTGCGGTGAACTGAGATCGCGCCATTGCACTCCAGCCTGGGTAACAAGAGCGAAACTCCGTCTCCAAAAAAAAAAAAAGGCTAGCTGCAGTGGCTCACGCCTGTAATCCCAGCAGTTTGGGAGGTTGTGTCAGGCAGATCAGTTGAGGCCAAGAGTTCGAGACCAGCCTGGCCAACATGGTGAGACCCCTGTCTGTACTAAAAATAAAAAAACTAGCCAGGAATGGTGGCACATGCCTGTAATCCCAGCTACTGGAGAGGCTGAGGCAGAGGAATTGCTTGAATCTGGGAGTCAGAGGTTGCAGTGAGCCGGGATGGTGCGATTGCACTCCAGCCTTGGTGACAGAGTGAGACCTTGTTCCAAAAACAAAAAAAAAGTCAAGCTGCTGCTTTCTATACCTTGTAATATGGATGACTCAATTTTCTAAGTAAAAGTTAAGGACAGAACAAGAACAATTGTCTGAACCATAAACTTTGAGTGTTGCCCTAGAAGGTGTGTTGAATAAACAAATAGTTCTTCTTACTTTTTAGTATAACTCCTGCCTGTAGACCTATCTGAATGAGTTAGTTCTAAAATAACACTGTCCAACCTAAATGTTTTAGAAATTCCCCTATCAGATGTGTAACTTGGTATGCTCTCTTTGGAGACTAGAGAATAAAAAATCAATTACATTAACTTCACCATACCTGAGATAAAGTTGCTCTTGGCACATTTGGGGCTTGATCATTTGGATGGTGATGGACAACAATAAGCAGATATCCTAAAGAGAATCATTCTGGCCATGACAGCTTCTCTTTGACTTTCATGGTAAGAAAAGGGAGACTTGTTTGATGTAGTTCTCAAATGGCCCTCTAAAAAGATCAGAAACCTATCTGGGTGTGGTGGCTCATGCCTATAATCCTACATACTTGGGAGGCTGAGGTGGGAGGATTGCTTGAGCCCAGGAGTCAGAGACCAGGCTGGGCAACATAGCATGACCCCATCTTAAAGAAATACATACATACTTACATTTAATTAATTAATGTATTTTAACTAATTTATTTATTTATATAAAGATCGGAAAACTTGTATCCCAAGGTACCTTATATTGTTGTAACTCTTTATATCTTATAATTGGCTATTTTTATGCAGATTTGCTTTTTCTCAATTTTTGCCCATTCTTACTTATCTGTATTAATGGTATATATTACCTGTTATAATATATACCATTTATATATATACCTGTTATAATTTCCATTGTTTATCTTTTAACTAGATTAATGGTATCTTGCCTTGTGGAAGGTTTTTAATTGTAGTTAAATTTATCCAAGTCTTCCTTTTAAGGATGAGTTTTTTATAATGCTTAGAAAGGTCTTACCTTCAGCTACTCAGGAGGCTGAGGCAGGAAAAACACTTGAAGCCGGTAGGCAGAGAAGATTGCTGCAAGCCGAGATCACGCCACTGCACTCCAGCCTGGGTGGTAGAGTAAGACCCTGTCTCATAAAAGGTGGTGGGCGCCTGTAATCCCAGCTACTTGGGAAGCTGAGACAGGAGAATCACTTGAACCCAGGAGGCAGAGGTTGCATTGCCACACATTAAGTGTGTGTGTGTGTGTGTGTGTGTGTGTGTGTGTGTGTGTGTGTGTGTATGGCTGGGCATTGTGGCTCATGCCTGTAATCCCAGCACTTTGGGAGGCTGAGGTGGGTGGATCACATGAGGTCAGGGAGTTCAAGACCAGCCTGGCCAACGTGGCGAAACCCCGTCTATACTAAAAATATAAAAATTAGCCAGATGTGGTGGTAGGCACCTGTAATCCCAGCTACTTGGGCTGAGCCAGGATAATTGCTTGAACCCAGGAGGCAGAGGTTGCAGTGAGCCAAGATCACACCATTTTACTCCAGCCTGGGCAACAGAGTTGAGTCTCCATCTCAAAAAGAAAGAAAGTTCTCTCTCTCTTTTTTTTTTTTTTGAGATGGAGTTTCACTCTTGTTGCCTAGGCTAGAGCGCAATGGCACAATCTTGGCTCACCACAACCTCCACCTCCTGTGTTCAAGTGATTCTTCTGCCTCAGCCTCCCCAGTAGCTGGGATTATAGGCATGCAGCACTACACCATGTTAATTTTGTATTTTTAGTAGAGACAGGGTTTCTCCATGTTGGTCAGGCTGATCTTGAACTCCCAACCTCAGGTGATCCACCTGCCTCAGCCTCCCAAAGTGCTGGGATTACAAGCGTAAGCCACCATGCCTGGCCATTTTTTTCTTTTTTTTTTTTGAGACAGTCTCACTGTGTCACCCAGGTGGTAGTACAATGGTGCAGTGATGGCTCACTGCAGTCTCAACCTTCTGGGCTCAGGTGATCCTCCCACTTCAGCCTCCTTAGAACCTGGGACTATAGTCATACACCACTACACCCAGCTATCTTTCAGTTTTTTGTAGAGACAGGTCTCGCTATGTTGTTCAGGCTGGTCTCAAACTCCTAGGCTCAAGCAGTCCTCCCTCCTCTGCCTCATAAAGTTACTGGGATAACAGGCATGACCCACCAGATTATATTTATTTCTAGCCCCTGTATTTAGTTCTTAACCTACATTTTTATTTTTGTACATATTAATTTCAATTGTCATTTCTCAGTTGACAGGTAATATAGTTAACATTTCTTCTGTTTGCAACAGATCTTTGACTAATGATAATAAGATATTATTCTTTGTGCCTTGACAATATCTAAGAAAGACACCCAAAGTGAAACCCTTCAAGCATTTATTTCCTTCCCTCTTTGCTTTAGTTTTTTGTTTTAAAGGACTTTAAAATGCTCTTGTTTGAGGATAGAGGGAGGGGGTGGAATTAATTGTAGATTCAACATGTTAAATATATAACAGTTTCTTTAAGTTTGGTTTTGTTTGTTTGTTTGTTTGTTTTTGTAGAGACAGCGTCTCCTAATGTTGCCCAGGCTGGTCATGAAGTCCTGGCTTAAGTGATCCTCCCACCCCAGCCTCCCAAAGTGCTGAGATTATAAAGTGTGAGCCACTGCACGTAGCCTAAGTTTATGTTTAATAAACTATATATAATGCTCTCAAATGTACCGTATTTTCAAAATCTCTTTTTTTCCCCTTTTTGGCTACAAGGGACTGTTTTCCTACATTATGTCTCTTGTTAGAAAATGCCTGGATACCTCGGCTCAGTGGTTCACACCTGTAATCCAAGCACTTTGGGAGGCCAAGGCAGGCAGATTACTTGAGGTCAGGAGTTTGAGACCAGCCTGGCCAAAGTGGCAAAACCCTGTCTCTACTAAAAATACAAAAATTAGCTGGGCATGGTAGCAGGTGCCTGTAATACCAGCTACTCAGGAGGCTGAGGTGGGAGGATCACTTGAACCCGGGAGGTGGCAGCTGCAGTCAGCCCAGCTCTCTATCTCAAAGAAGAAAGAAAGAGGGAAAGAAAGAAGGAAGGGAAGGGAAAAGGGAAAGAGGGAAGGAAAGGAAATAAATGAATGCCTGGGTACATGGCAGCTGGGAAAGGCTTTCTTGTAACTCATTACTCAGTCACAACTGGAAATTGCTCTTCACAGCAGAATCCCCGTAGCAATAAATGGCAGGTAATTGTGGAGCCAGCCAGACGGGTAGAATAGGATGAGGTGAGGTGGTAGGGAAGGAAAATATTCCAAATGGAGTTACAAATGAAGGACTAAACACAGGGATAAATGGAAACGCTCTTCTGAACTTTGCCTAGGGAGACAATAATGAATCAGAGGCCAAGCTTTTAAAATGGTATATTTTCTCTTCAGCAGCAGCCCATCAATAAGGGAGGAGTCATGACTCCAGTACCTCCAAAAGGAAGATTCTCTGTGGCTTCTACTCCCCTCAGCCAACGACGCTCTCAAGGCCAGTCTTACGGCCCTGCATGTCAGAGTACTTTGGGTCTGAAGGGGTCACTCAAACGCTCTGCTATCTCTGCAGCTAAAACAGGTGTCAGGTAAAGAAATCACTTGAAAATATAATCACGGACAAGATTCCACATGGATTATATATATATATATATATATATATATATATATATATATATATATAAACCCATGGAGGATTGCAAAACTAGAAGGATTATATTTTTTTTTTAATGTTTTTAATTCGTAAATAAGAATTGTACATATTTATGGGATACACAGTGATGTTTCCTGTTTTTTAAGGCAGAGTTTCACTCTGTTGCCCAGGCTGGAGTGCAGTGGCATAATCTCGGCTCACTGCAACCTCCACCTCCTGGGTTCAAGTGATTCTCCTGCGTCAGCCTCCCTAATAGCTGGAACCACAGGCACGTGCCACCATGCCTGGCTAATTTTTTTTTTTTTTTTTTTTTTGAGAGAGTCTCACTGTCACCCAGACTAGAGTACAATGGCATGATCTTGGCTCACTGCAACATCCACCTCCTGGATTCAGGCAGTTCTCCTCTCTCAGCCTCCCGAGTAGCTGGGATTACAGACACATACCAACACACTCGGCTAATTTTTGTATTTTTAGTAGAGATGGGGTTTAACCATATTGGTCAGGCTGGTTTCGAACTCCGTACCTAAGGTGATCCATTTGCCTTGGCCTCCTAAAGTGCTGGGATTATAGGTGTGAGCCACTGCACCCAGCCTTAGAGAGAGAATCTTACTCTGTCGCCCATTCTGGAGTGCAGTGGAACAGTCTTGGCTCACTGCAACTTCCACCTCCTAGGTTCAAGCGATTCTCCTGCCTCAGCCTTCCGAGTAGCTGGGTTTACAGGCATGCACCACCACACCCAGCTATTTTTTTGTATTTTTAGTAGAGACAGGATTTCACTGTCTTATCCAGGATGATCGTGATCCGCCTGCCTCGTCCTCCCTAAGTGTTGAGATTACAGGCATGAGCCACCAAGCCCGGCCCCTAGTTATGTTTCAATACATATATTGTATAATAGGCAGATCAGGGTAAGTAGCATATCCATCATCTCAAACAGTTATCATTTCTTCATATTGGGAATATTTCGTATCCTCCTTCTAGCTCTTTGAAACCATTACATCCAGCTAATTTTGCAAGTTCTCACTATGTTGTCCAGTCTGGTCATGAACTCTTAGGCTCAAGTGACCCTCCTGCCTCGGCTTTCCAAAGTGCTAGGGTTACAAACGTGCCATTGCACACAGCGTTCTAGCTCTTAAATTTCTCATTCAAATCATGAATTGTTTTCTTGATTTCATTGACTTGTCTATCTGTATTCTCTTGTATCTCACTGAGTTCCCCTAAGATTATTATTTTGAATTCTTTTTCTGGTATTTCATACATTTTCTTATGATTAGGGTTATTGGAGAATTAACATTTTTCTTTGGAGGCAACTTGTTTCCCTGCATTTTCATGGTTTATATGTCCTTCCATTCATTTCTACACATCTGTTAGGAAAGTCACCTCTTGCAATTTTATAGAGGTTTCATAGGGAAGAACATACTCTTATGAATAGGTCTTGGGGTGTCAGTTAAATGGGGTGCATTGGCCTTGGTTCTAGGTGGGCACATATAGTGTCTGTGTAGTTTCTTCAGCTGTAATTCTAGTGGCATTTGCAAGTTTCTCAGTAGCCTAAGCTAAGAGAGTTGGTGGTGATGGTGGCTTTGCCAGGTTTGGGACTGTGGGGCTGTTTCTCAGGCCTGGTATGCAGTTGCATGACTGCTTCGCTGGTCTTGGGGTATGTCTACCAGAGGCTGCTTACAAGGCTGCTTCTCACCAGGCGCAGTGGCACAAACCTGTAATCCCAGGACTTGGGGAGGCCAAGGCAGGCAGATTATGAGGTCAGGAGTTCAAGACCAGCCTGGCCAACATGGTGAAACCCGTCTCTCTTAAAAAAACAAAAAGGCCAGGCATGGTGGCTCACACCTGTAATCCCAGCACTTTGGGAGTCTGAAGTAAGTGGATCACAAGGTCAGGAGATTGAGACCATCCTGGCCAACATGGTGAAACCCCGTCTCTACTAAAAGTACAAAAAATTAGCCAGGCATGCTGGTGCATGCCTGTAATCCCAGCTACTCCGGAGCCTACGGCAGGAGAATCATTTGAACCAGGAAGTCGGAGATTGCAGTGAGCCAAGATCGCGCCACCGCACTCCAGCCTGGTGACAGAAGGGAGACTCATTCTCAAAAAAAAAAAAAAAATTTTAAAACGGCTGCTTCTCAGGCCTTTACTAGGAGTACAGGGCCATTGGGCAGATCAGGGGCTTCTCTGCAGGGGTGAGGCATCTCAAGGCTGTTTCTCAGGCCTTAGGCACAGGCGGCTGAATGTGTCAGCTGCTTGAGATTCTCTCCCACTCCAGAAAGGGCATGTGGCAGTTTGGCCAGCTCAAGGGCATGTTTTCCCCGAGCACATCTGTTTAGGCTCAAAGCAACTGGGGTCATGATGTTGAAGCCACCCCTACCAAGCCCGTGTGGGCTTGGTCAAATGAATATGGAGCTCTAGTGCTGGAGACGTGCAGTGGCTACTGGCCCCCAGCAGACCAGAGTGCATTCCAAAAGTGGTTCTGGTCTCAAGATGATTCTGTGCTGCAGAAGCTAATGGCAGTTAGAGTGCACACCTTGTGCTCCTAATCCAGGGCAATGCAGGTGCAGTAATTCCTGGCAGCTCTCCAAACTGGGAGACTTGGGTATTAAACATGGGTATTCTCCTGTAGTAAGGACTGTAGGTGCCTGCAGTATCAATAGGGGCTGGTGGGGATCTTCAGTTTACTGTTTCTCCACAACAGGAATCCCCTCCTGACTGCAGGCAGATCTGATTCTGGTGGAGGAGACAGGGCTGCAGAGGCTAGATGCCTCTGGCTGCCCTCCTGGGCCTCCATTCACCACAGGTACATCTCCACTCCTCTGAGGCACTCCAGTGCTTTCCTGTTAACACTCCAGTCAAATCTTAGCTTTTTTCTGTGGTGGCTTCCGCCTGTAATCCCAGCTACTTGGGAGGCTGAGGCAGGAGGATCGTTTAAGTTCACAAGTTTGAGGCCAGCCTGGGCAACATAGCTAAAGCTTTCTCTAAAAATAAAATTCTAAAAATCTTAGCTGTTTATTTGTTGCCTTCATCCTTTCTTGTTGAGGGATGAATGCCAGTCATCTCTAGTCAGCTATCTTGCTGACATTGCTCTCAAATATGTGTTCTTTTGCTTTTGTTTTGTAGAGATGAGGTCTTGCTATGTTGCCCAAGACAGTCTTGAACTCCTGGCCTCAAGTGATCCTCCTGCCTCAGGCTCCCAAAGTACTAAGAATACAGGCATAAGCCACAATGCTCAGATATTCTTTATTTTATTAATATATGACTGCCAAGATGCCTACAGAGAAACTTTTCCATTGACTTAAATATAGAAGTGAAGCTAAATGCCTATAGAAAGTCTCTCACTGCAGTGAACTGAAAAATTAACTCTTTCTCAAATACCGATATTATAACCTAGTGGGCACTAAAGTAACATCGCTATCTCATGCCCCGTTGATCCCTGTTTTTGTTTACTTGTAACTTTTCTGACATCAAGGTCACCTTCAACTGGGACTCTCCCCATAGACAAAAATCTTCAGATTACTTCTAATATCAAAACTTTATTTTCTACTTTTTTTATGAGACAGAGTCTCGCTCCGTCAGCCAGGCTGGAGTGCAATGGCGCAATATCGGTTCATTGCAACTGCCACCTCCCTCGTTCAAGCGATTCTCGTGCCTCAGCCTCCTGAGTAGCTGGGATTACAGCTAATCTTGCTTGGCTAATCTTTCTTTTCTTTCTTCTCCCCTCCCCTCTCTTCTCTTCCTCTCCCCTTCCCTCCCCTCCCCTTTCTTTTTTGAGACAGATTCTCACTCTGTCGCACAGGCTAGAGTGCAGTGGTGCAACCTCGGCTCACTACAATCTCTGATTCCTGGGTTCAAGCAATTCTCCTGCCTCAGCCTCCCAAGTACCTGGGACTACAGGCACCTGCCACCATGCCTGGCTAAATTTTTTGTATCTTCAGTAGAGACGGAGTTTCACTACGTTGGCCAGGCTGGTCTTGAACTCCAGACCTAGTGATCTGCCTGCCTCAGCCTCCCAAAGTGCTGGGATTACAGGCTTGAGCCACCATGCCCAGCCCCTTCAACATAGTTTTTAAAACTTAAAAGTGGCTTTAAGCTTAGAATTCTATATATTGAATTTGCTTGGAATATGAAGTACCTATAAAAGGTGGTTCTGATTTCATTTAGAACACTGTGGGCCAGGTGCGGTTGCTCACGCCTGTAATCCCTGCACTTTAGGAGACTGAGGTCAGTGGATCACCTGAGGTCAGGAGTTCAAGACCAGCCATGAACAACATGGTGAAACCTCGTCTTTATTTAAAATACATATTTATCCGGGCATGGTGGTCCCCAACTATAATCCCAGCTACTTCGGAGGCTGAGGCAGGAGAATCGCTTGAACCCGGGATGTAGAGGTTGTAGTGAGCCAAGATCACACCATTGCACTCCATTCTGGGCAACAAGAGCAAACCTCTGTCTCAAAAAAAAAGAAAACCATGGTCAGAGGATTGGCCCTTGCTTCACTGCAATGTACAGATGGGTCTGGACTTCACACCATAAGACACCATTAATTGAATGAAGGCTCGTTGTTATTTTATGAACCATTAAGAAAAATCACTGCTGGCTGGGCAAAGTGTCTTACGCCTGTAATCCCAGCACTTTGGGAGGCCAAATGGGCGAATAGCTTAAGCCCAGGAGTTTGAGACCAGCCTGGCCAACATAGCAAAACTCCATCTCTACTAAAAATGTAAAAATCAGCCAGGAGTGGCTGGGCACGGTGGCTTATGCCTGTAATACTAGCACTTTGGGAGGCTGAGGTGGGCAGATTATCTGAGATCAGGAGTTTGAGACCAGCATGACCAACATGGTGAAACCCTGTCTCTACTGAAAAGACAAAATGAGCCAGGCGTGGTGGCATATGCCTGTAATCCCAGCTCCTCAAGAGGCTGAGGCAGGAGAATCGCTTGACTCCGGGAGACAGAGATTGCAATGAGCCAAGATCGTGCTATTGCACTCCAGCCTTGGCAACAGAGGGAAACTCCATCTCAAAAAAAAAAAAAAAAAAGGCCGGGCATGGTGGCTCACACCTGTAATCCCAGCAATTTAGGAGGCCGAGGCAGATGAATTACCCAAAGTCAGGAGTTCCAGACCAGCCTGGCCAACATGGCGAAACCCCATCTCTACTAAAAATACAAAAATTAACCAGCTGTGATGGCAGGCACCTGTAATCCCACCTGCTCAGGAGGCTGAGGCAGGAGACACACTTGAACCCAGGAGGCAGAGGTTGCAATGAGCTGAGATCGAGCCACTGCACTCCAGCCTAGGGGATAGAATGAGACTCTTGCCTCCAATTAAAAAAAAAATTTAGCCAGGTGCAGTGGCTCACACCCATAGTCCCAGCTATTCAGGAGGCTGAGGCAGGAGAATGGCTTGAGCCTAGGAGGCAGAGGTTGTAGTGAACCAAGATCACACCACTCACTGTACTCCAGCCTGGGTGATAAAGCCAGAACCTGTCTCAAGAAAAATCACTGCCAATTAACTACTGACGTGTTGTCAATTATAAAAACACATCCTAATTTTAGAGATGTTAAAATGTAGAAAAAATGCTATCAGTGAATCAATCAAATACATTTATAGCAATTTGCTATATGTAAAGAATGGGGTTGGCCAGACGCAGTGGCTTATGCCTGTAATCCCAACACTTTGGGAGGTCAAAGTGGGCAGATCGCGAGATCAAGAGTACAGCCTGACCAACACGGTGAAACCCCATCTCTACTAAAAATACAAAAATTAGCCAGATGTGGTGGTGGATGCCTGTAATCCCAGCTACTCAAGAGGCTGAGACAGGAACATGGCTTGAACCCAGGAGGCAGAGGTTGCAGTGAGCCGAGATCACAATACTGCACTCCAGCCTGGGTGATGAAGCGAGACTCTGTCTCAAAAAAAAAAAATTAGCTTATTTCTCTACCACTCAAATGAATGACATTTTTTTAGGAAAATATAAGACCTGTTTTCACCACTCACCTAGCATAGAAGTCTCCTACTCCCTGTGACTTCCCCTCACCCAGAGGAGGAGGAAGGGGAGCTCTTTGGCTTGCCTCTTGAACTATAATGAGGCATATTCCTCCAGCACCATCATTGTCCAAGGCAGAGAGACCAGAAAAGACAAGAACATATTTTACAAATAACGGAAGTTGAAATGTGATTTACTTTAGCATCAGCTTTTTAGGAATGTGTCTCTTCTGCAAAAGAGGTTCATTACTATGACAAGTATTCATAGAGGCCCTTTTCACTGTTTACTATTGGTCAAGTGGTTTTATTTATTTATTTATTTCATTTTTTTTCTTTGCTGCTTTATTCCTGGGTAAAGTGGTTTTATTTATAAGCTAGTTACAAGTTACTCTTGCCACAGTACTCATGTCTTGTATTCTGCTGTCCTATTTAGGTTTTCAGCTGCTACTAAAGATAATGAGCATAAGCGTTCACTGACCAAGACTCCAGCCAGAAGGTCTGCATATGTGACCATGTCTGGGAATACCCCAAAAGGCGAGGCTGTGCTTGGGACACACAAAATAAAGACCAAGAGGAATTCTGCCGGTAAAAAAAAAAAGAAAAAAAATCTGATTTTTTTTTTTTTTTTTTGAGATGAAGTCTCACTCTGTCATCAGGCTGGAATGCAGTGATGCGATCTTGGCTCACTGCAACCTCTGACTCCCTGATTCAAGCTATTCTGCCTCAGCCTCTCGAGTAGCTGGGATTACAGGCACCTGCCACCAAGCCCAGCTTATTTTTGTATTTTTTAGTAAAGACGGGGTTTCACCATTTTGGCCAAGCTGGTCTCGATCTCCTGACCTCAAGTAATCCGCCCACCTCGGCCTCCGAAAGTGCTGGGATTACAGGTGTGAGCCACCGCACCCGGACACCCATTTAATTTTTTTTTTTTTAATAGAGATGGGGTTTCACCCTGATGGCCAGGCTGCTCTTGAACTCCTGACCTCAGGTGATCCACCCACCTCGGCCTCCCAAAGTGCTAGGATTACAGGCGTGAGCCACCGCGCCCGGCCCATCCATTTCATTTTTAAGCATGTAACTTCCCAAAATTACTAGATGTATCTCTCTTTTTTTTTTTTTGAGACAGAGTTTTGCTTTTGTTTCCCAGGCTGGAGTACAGTGCAGTCTTGGCTCACTACAATCTCCGCCTCCCAGGTTTAAGCAATTCTCCTGCCTCAGCCTCCAGAGTAACTGGGATTACGGGCATGCACCACCACACACGGCTAATTTTGTATTTTTAATAGAGACAGGGTTTCACCATTTTGGTCAGGCTGGTCTCAAACTCCTGACCTGAGGTGATCCACCTGCCTCAGCCTCCCAAAATGCTGGGATTAGAGGCGTGAGTCACGCCCAGCCTGTATCTGTTTCCTTAAACCCTTTCTATACCTATAAAATCAAAAGCAAAAATGTTACTGTAGCCTATTTTTCATTATGTACTAGTGAGGGAAAGGCCAGAGACATAAGCAAAAATCTGATATCTGCCTGAGAGCTCCATCTAATGCTAAAATGGGGACTGTCCAGGAAAAGCACTGTGCCTCTTATAGGACTCAAGAGGTTACAGGTATGAGTCACCAGGCCACGAATCCTTTCAACTTTATGTGATTAGGTTCTTTTTATGTTTACTTATGTTAATGATACTATTAATATGTAATTTTTATGGGTAACTGTTATCAGGGAAATAAGCTGAAAAATTACCATTATTTCTTTCTTTATTTTCTTTTCTTTGAGACGGAGTTTCCCTCTTGTTGCCTAGCCTGGAGTGCAATGTGCGATCTTGGCTCACTGTAACCTCTGTCTCGTGGGTTCATGTGATTCTCCTGCCTCAGCCTCCTGAGTAGCTGAGATTATAGGCATAGGCCACCACACCCAGCTAATTTTGTATTTTTAGTAGAGATGGGGTTTCTCCATGTTGGTCAGTCTGGATTTGAACTTCCGACCTCGGGTGATCCACCTGCCTCCTCTTCCCAAAGTGCTAGGATTACAGGCATGAGCCACCGGGCCCGGCCATACAGTTATTTCTTTCAACAGAATTCTAAACTCTCAGCTGATCCTAAGAAATGTCATATTCAGAACATTTACAAAGCTGTTTAGCAAAGGAAACTAATCTCAATGGTTAGCTTTCCTCAGCTATTGTTTTCTTCCCTTTTCTCCATTTTAACCCTTACTTCAGACTCTTTCATCTATTTCAGAGTATTCATGTAGATTGTCTTAGTCCTTTGGGGCTGCTATTATACAACAAAGCACAAAGACTGTATCTTATAAACGGCAGTAATTTCTTTCTCATAGTTCTGGAGGCTGGATAAAGACAGATCAGGACACTAGCATGATTCTGGTGTGAGCTCTTTTCTAGGTAGCAGACTGCCAACTTGTTGTATGCTCATGTGACAGAAAGACAGCTAGAGAAAATTCTGTGGGGTCCCTTTATGAGGCACTGAATCCCATTCATGACCTACTTACCTCTCAAAGGCCCTACTTCCTTACACCAGTCACATTGAGGGTTAGTATTTCAACATGAATTTGGGGTCACAAGAGGTACAAACATTCAGACAATAACATGTATTTTTAAGATTGAGAAGTAACACTTTGACAAACTTTTTTTTTGAAAGAAAGAAAAAAGAAAGAAAGAGTGAAAGAAAAAAAAAGAATGAAAGAGAGGAAGAGAAAGAGACAAACATTTTAACAGGTTTTTGTTTCTAACTAAGCTCTTGGTTTTCTTCTTCTTTTTTTTTTTTTTTTTTTTTTTAAGTTATTACCCCATTCAAGTTGACAACTGAGGCAATGCAGACTCCAGTCTCGAATAAGAAACCAGTGTTTGATCTTAAAGCAAGTTTGTCTCGTCCCCTCAACTATGAACCACACAAAGGTATTTACGAGTATTTTGAGCTACAGGGCCTGTGAAATAGTTAAGATTGGTGGGGCACGGGGGCTCACACCTACTAAAAATACAAAAATAAGCCAGGCATGGTGTCACGTGCCTGTCATCCCAGTTACTTGGGAGGCTGAGACAGGAGAATCACTTGAACCCAGGAGGCAGAGGTTGCAGTGATCTGAGACCATACCACTGTACTCCAGCCTGGGGCAACAAGAGTGAAACTCTGTCTCAAAAAGAAAAAACAAAAAAAAACTTAAGATTAAACAAATTCTGCTGGGCACAGTGGCTCATACCTGTAATCCCAGCACTTCGGGACAGGCGGATCACTTGAGGTCAGGAGTTCAAGATCAGTCTGGCCAACATGGTGAAACCCTGTCTCTACTGGAAAAAAAAATACGATAATTAGCCTGGAGTGGTGGTTGGGGACCTGTAATCTCAGCTACTCGGGAGGCTGAGGCAAGGGAACCCGTGGAGTGGAGGTTGCAGTGAGCCAAGTGTGCACCACTACACTCCAGCCTGGGCGACAGGGTGAGACCATGCCTCAAAATAATAATAATAATAATAGTAATAATAATAATTCTGCATCTAAAGTTGTAAACAACAACAACAAAAAAAGTCTAGTGACCCAATGGAAGCCATTCTTGACTACCTAGAATCCTTTCCCGTGCCTCTGCTTCCGCATAGACCCATGATTTAAAAGACCTCCTATTAAACGAATAACAAATACTTGATTCAGCAGGGTGCAGTGGCTCATGCCTATAATCCCAGCACTTAGGGAGGCAGAGGCAGGAGGATGGCTTGAGCCCAGGAGTTCAAGACCAGCCTGGACAACTTAGCAAGACCTTGTCTATACAAAAAAAATTTAAAAATTAGCAGGGCATGGTGGCATATGCCTATGGTCCCAGCTACTCAGGAGGCTGAGGTATGAGTATTGCTTGAGCCAGGGAGATTGAGGCTGCAGTGAGCCATGACTGTACCACTGCATTTCAGCCTGGGAAACAGAGTGAAACCCTATTTCAGTATGTATGCCTGTACTCCCAACTACATGAGAGGCTCAACTGGGAGGATCACTTGTGGCCAGGAGTTCAAGGCGGCAGTGTATGCTATGACCATACCTATGGATAGCCACTGCACGTCAGCCTGGGCAAAACAGTGAGACTTCATTGTTTAAAAAAAATTTAACTTCCATCCTGGCTCACATGGTGAAACCCTGTTTCTACTAAAACTACAAAAATTACCTAGGCTGGGCACGGTGGCTCACGCTTGGAATCATAGCACTTTGGGAGGCCGGGGTGAGTGGATTGCCTGAGATCAGGAGTTCAAGACCAGCCTGGGCCACACAGTAAAATCTCGTCTCTACTAAAATACAAAAAATTGGCTGGGTGTAGCAGCGTGCGCCTGTAGTCCCAGCTACTGAGGAGGCTGAGACAGGAGAACTGCTAGAACCCAGGAGGCAGAGGCTGCAGTGAAACGAGATGGCTCCACTGCACTCCAGCCTGGGTGACAGAGCAAGACTCTGTCTCTTAAAAAAAAGAAGAAGAAAAAAAATTAGCTGGGTGTGGTGGCATGTGCCTGTGGTCTCAGCTGCTTGGGAGGCTGAAGCAGGAGAATCGCTTGAACCCGGGAGGCAGAGGTAACAGTGAGCCAAGATCACGCCAGTGCAATCCAGCCTGGTGACAGAGCGAGACTCCTTCTCAAAAAAAAAAAAAAAAAAATTGAATTTTAAAAAGCAACACATAAACTTCCAGAAATGTGGTCTCAGGCTGTAGTGTAGTGGCTATCCATAGGTATGGTCATAGCATACACTGCTGCCTTGAACTCCTGGCCACAAGTGATCCTCCCAGTTCAGCCTCTCATGTAGTTGGGAGTACAGGCATACATACTACTACACCTGGGTCTATGTCCTGCTTTTCTTTTTTTTGAGATAGGGTTTCACTCTGTTACCCAGGCTGGAATACAGTGGTTCTTTTTTTTTAATTGCAAATTAGCTAGGCGTATTGGCTCATGCCTATAATCCCAACACTTTGGGAGGCCAAGGCAGGCCGATTGCTTGAGAACAGGAGTTCGAGACCAATATGGACAACACAATGAAACCCTGTCTCTACTAAAAAATACAAAAATTACCTGGGCATGGTGTCGTGCACCTGTAGTCCTAGCTACTCATGAGGCTGAATTGGAAAGATCACTTGAGTCCAGGAGGCGGATGTTGGAGTGAGCTGAGATCACATCACACCACTGCACTCCAACCTGAGTGACAGAGTAAGACTCTCTAAAAAAAAAAGTATAGGCCAGGCATGGTGGCTCACACATATAATCCTAGGACTTTGGGAGGCCAAGGCAGGCAGATCACTTGAGGTTGGGAGTTTGAGACCAGCCTGACCTACATGGAGAAACCCTGTCTCTACTAAAAATACAAAATTAGCTGAGCATGGTGGTGCATGCCTGTAATCCCAGCTACTTAGGAGGCTGAGGCAGGAGAATCATTTGAACCCGGGAGGTGGAGGTTGCAGTGAGCCAAGATCATGCACTCCAGAACTGGGCAACAAGAGAGAAACGCTCTCCAAAAAAAAAAAAAAGTATAAATGTTGATAACAGGTAACCACAGATGAAGAGAATGAAGTTGAGAATATAAATCAACCAATCTTCTTAAAACTCTTTGTCTCTGTCTTAAACTAGGAAAGCTAAAACCATGGGGGCAATCTAAAGAAAATAATTATCTGAATGGACATGTCAACAGAATTAACTTCCACAAGAAAACTTACAAACAACCCCGTCTCCAGACAAAGTAAGTACCTAATTACACAGCTTTATGATTATTTTAATTTCAAAGGCAGCACCTCAGAGGGACAGAGGCTCAGTAATAGTGGTGTTTTAAGAGGAGGTTAGAAGTGATATCATGTATAGAACTTTCTGAGTACATATGCGTAGGTCCCAGTGTAATGGACTCCCAATCAGCAGGTTTGGGGTGAGGCCCAAGCACCTGCATTGTTTCCAAGGTTCTGCAGGTGATTCAGAAGAAGACCCAGATTCAGAGCACTGCTCTTGCATGACTCATCTGCCTAAACAAGTGCACGTGGTTATCTCTCCAGATACCAGTGTCCAACAGCCTAGGGCACCTACGTATCCAGATAGACATAAATTCCTCAATCCTAAGGAAACCAGGCTTACAAAGCATCAAGGCCTCATAAAGAGGAAAAACCCAGGATGGTCCTTAGAGGCTTCCTTCAGCATGAAAACCAGGTTAAAGCCAGAGCTCATCCTGCATTGCAGCAAGTCATGGTTGGGCCCAGATTCCCTGCCTGGACCCTCCTGACACAGTGTTACCTATCATTTGACTCGTGCCTATACCCAACTGCCACCAAGGCCTTTGCTCACTGTTATTAAGATACATTAACATAATCTTGGGCTTTTTTTTTTGGCTTTTCTTTGTCTAATCCTCTGAGAGAAAAGCATAATAGCTAACTCAGACCCTGGTTCTAGTTCTATTCCTTTCACTAAACTATGTGATTTTCAGCTTGACCTTTGACTTTGGTTTCTAGGTGTAGACATTTCACATTTAAAACAAACTGGTTTTTTTTTCTTAGAGACAGGGTCTTACTTTTTGTCACCAGGCTGTAATACAATGGCATGATCATAGCTTACTGCCTCCTTGAACTCCTGGGCAAGTGATCCTCCCACCTTGGCCTCCCAAAATGCTGGGATTATAGGTGTAAGCTACTGCGTCCGGCCTAAACCAAATTGTAAAATAATAGGAGTTGGATTCAATCACCAAGGTGACTTCTGACTACAATTCCATGTATGATTTTATTGTTTGTGTTTTTTTGTTGTTTGTTTTGGTTTTTTTTTTTTTTTTTTTTTTTTTGAGTCTCGCTCTGTCACCCAAGCTGGAGTGCAATGGCGCGATCTCGGCACAGTGCAACCTTGGCCTCTCGGATTCAAGTGATTCTCCTGCCTCAGCCTCCCCAGTAGCTGGGACTATAGGCCTGAGCCATCACACTGGCTTATTGTTGTTATTGTTGTTTTGGTTTGTTTTTAAGACAGAGTCTCACTCTGTTGCCCAGGCTGTAGTGCTAAGGTGAGGTCTCAACTCATTGCAATCTCTGCCTCCCCGGTTCAAGCAATTCTCCTGCCTCGGCCTCTCTTGTAGCTGGGATTACAGGTGCCCACCACCATGCCTGGCTAATTTTTTGTATTTTTAGTAGAGATGTCTTGATCTCCTGACCTCGTGATCCACCTGCCTCGGCCTCACAAAGTGCTGGGATTACAGGTGTGAGCCACCACGCCTGGCCTCCATGCATGATTTTAGAGTGTCCAGTTAACAAAAAGGAAAATACCAGTTTCTAGACCTTTAAAACAACAATGACAAACAGGTGTTAGAAACACTAGGCAGAGCACAGTGCCCTGTAAGAGTCTGTTTTACACAAGTATGCTGGATATCATTGCTTAAAAGTTTTGGTGTTAGTTCAACAACAGTTGCTTTAAAGTGTCTGTTGTGGAGCCTCACTGGAGCTTAATGTGTGACCTGTCCCTCTCAGGGAAGAGCAACGGAAGAAACATGAGCAAGAACGAAAGGAGAAGAAAGCAAAGGTTTTGGGAGTGCGAAGGGGCCTCATTTTGGCTGAAGATTAGTAATTTTTTAACATCTTGTAAATATTCCTGTATTCTGAACTATTTTTCCTTTTGTAAATTTTTTTTTGCTGTCTTCCCCACTTTAGTTATGAGATCTTTTTCTGCTAACTGTTCATATTCTATGCCGTGTCCATGGGTTCTTCATGTGCTACCATCTCTGAAAAGACATTATCACCTTAAAGCTCAAATTCTTTGGGATAGTTTTTGCTTAAGTCCCTATACAACTCAGTTTTCTAATGGGACCCATCCTAAGATTCTGGTCCTAGACTTTTAATATCAAGTTCCTCCTGCTGGTTCTAGTATGAACAGAACTGCAGTCTTCTGCTAGGCAATAGCATTTACCTGTTGGCAGCTAGTTATACAAGCTTCAGTAGAAATTGAACAATAACAAGAGTAGGGTAAGCTGGGGTAGAAAGGCCACCTCTTCACTCTCTAATCTATAGAATATAGTACCCTTTATGAAATGGGGCCATATAGTTTGGTTATTACATCAATATTTTATCTAGGTGAAATTGTTTAGGCTTATATCTACCTTCGTTCAAATAGCCTCCTGTAATTACCATCTGTCACTCACTATATTTGCAAAAATAAAACTCTGTATAATTAATTCTAATGTTGCTGACTTACAATAAAAGCTACATAGCGCTATCAAAATGTGAGGATTAATGCTCCACCAAACCTACTTCTTATTTATTTTATGGAAAAGACTAGACTTTGCTTAGTATCATATCCATATTTCTTTCACCTCAGTGGAACATCTGAGTTTTATACTGCTGAAGATTGTCGTAACATTTTTCTCATGGTGGTAGATGAATTCTTTGTAAACAAAAGTCTTCCAAGATTTAGGTGGCTAACTAGGCTTAACGAGAGTTTATACATACCCTTTGTATGCCATTTACTGGCCACTGCTTCCACTCCAAAAAGGAACAGCTATATGCTTTGTTTATATTTCCACAGCACCTTTCAGGTTTTATTAAATGCTGTTTTGTATATACAAAGCTTTAGGACATGGCACACTCCTGGGTACTGGAAACATTCAGATTTTCCTATTAAGGGGAAGAGATCAGATCAGTCAAAAAAAATTCAGGGCCGAATACACATCTGATGGAAATGTAAAATGTTACAACCACTTTGGAAAACAGTTTGCTAGTTTGTTTGAAAAGTTAACAGTACATCTACCGTGTAATCTAGCCATGCCACTAGGTAGTGAGACCTTATCTGAAAAAGATAAAAAAAAAAAAACATGATCTTACATAGAGAAAATCCTAAGGGCATCACTAAAAGCTCCTAGAATTAATAAATTGAGTAAGGTTGCAGCATACAAGATCAATACCCAACAATTCCAGCCAGACACAGTGCCTCACATCTGTAATCTCAGCACTTTAGGAGGCCAAGGCAGGCAACAGATCACTTGAAGTCAGGAGTTGGAGACCAGCCTGGCCAACATGACAAAACCCCATCTCTACTAAAAATACAAAAATTACCAGGGCGTGGTGGCAGGTGCCTGTAATCCCAGCTACTCAGGAGGCTGAGACAAGAGAATCACTTGAACCCAGGAGTTGGAGGTTGCAGTGAGCTGAGATCACGCTATCGCACTCCAGCCAGGGCAACAGAGTGAGACTCCATCTCAAAAAAAAAAAAAAAAATCAATACACAATAGTTAAATTATTTTTGTCTTTTGTTTGTTTTTGAGGCAAGTCTATCTTTGTCGCCAGGCTGGAGTGCAGTGGCACAATCTCTGCACACTGCAACCTCCACCTCCCCTGGAAATCAAGCTATACTCATGCCTCGGCATCCCAAGTAGCTGGGATTACAAGCATGCACCACAGTACCCACCTAATTTTGTATTTTTAGTAGAAATGGGGTTTCACCATGTTGGCCAGGCTGGCCTCAGCCTCCCAAAGTGCTGGGATTACACCACTCCCAGCTCTTAGTATTATTTTTTGGGTTTTTTAAACAGTCTCACTCTGTCACCAGGCTGAAGTGCAGTGGTACGATCTCGGCTCAGTGCAACCTCTATCTCCTGGGTTCAAATGATTCTCCTGCCTCAGCCTACCGAGTAGCTGGGAGTACAGGCAGGCGCTACCACGCCTGGCTAATTTTTGTAATTTTGGTAGAGACTGGGTTTCACCATGTTGGCCAGGTGGTCTCAATCTCTTCACCTAGTGATCCGCCCACCTGAGCCTCCCAAAGTGCTGGGATTTCAGGCATGAGCCATGGGGCCTGGCCTAATTACTGTTTTTTCAGAGACAGTGTTGCTGTGTTACCCAGTCTGGAGTACAGTGGTAAGATCACAGTTCACTGTAACTCCTCACTGGCCCAAGGGTTCCTCCTGAGGGAATGTGTTCTCTTTCCGGGTCCACAAGGGGGCGTAGTTTTAGGGGCAAGAACTTCCCAGTGCCATGCCCCACTCCTATCTCTCTCCATCCAGGAGATTTAAAGGTCTCTGTTTTAATTTTCGCGGCTGCAGGAAGAATCAAGTCAATCACTCCAGCGGAAGTTCTAAAGAACTCCTTTATTGGCCAGAGGTCTTGGAGAAGGTGGGGGCTCCTCCTAGGTTAAAAGTCCCCTTCTTCCACACCCCTTCGGACTCAATGTTTGGATCCCCTCCCCCGCCCTTATGTAGAAGTTTTCTTCTTTTTCTCTTTCTCTACCTAAAATAAAATCACTTTTCTGCAACACTGTTTGGGGTCCGGTATTTCCTTTGTGAGCACATCTGGTCCCCTCTCTCATTCTTGAGAGAGCAGGAGACCAAGAACCTTGGAGAAACGTCCTCTGAGGGGAGCTAAGGTCTCCCCTGAACCCCAACACTCCTACTATAGCCTCCCAAGTAGCTGAGTCTACAGGTGTGTGCTACCACACCTGGCTAATTTTTCTTTAATTTTTAATTTTTTTTTTGAGGCAGGGTCTCACTATGTTGCCCAGACTGGTCTCAAAACTCCTAGGCAAGTGATCCTCCCACCTCAGCCTCCCAAAAGGCTAGGATTATAGGTGTGAACCACTGTGCCTGGCCCCATTATTTCCATATACTAGCAATGACTAATAAAAAAATGAAATTAAGGAAATTGCATGTACAAGAATACCAAAGAGCATAAAATAATAAATTTAAGCTGGCACAGTGGCTGATGCCTGTAATCCCAGCACTTCGGAAGGCCATGTGAAACCCCGTGTCTACTAAAAATATAAAAATTAGTTGCGGTGGCGGGTACCTGTAATCCCGCATACTTGGGAGGCTGAGGCACAAGAATCGCTTGAACCTGGGAGGCAGAGTTTACAGTAAGCCAAGATCATGCCATTGTACTTGAGCCTGGACAACAGAGCAAGACTCTTATCTCAAAAAAAAATAAAATTTAAAATCGTGGCCATGCATGGTGACACGCCTATAATCCCAGCACTTTGGGAGGCCAAGGTGGGCAGATCATGAGGTCAGGAGTTCAAGACCATCCTCACCAACATAGTGAAACCCCATCTTCAGGAAAAATACAAAAATTAGCTGGGCTTGGTGGCGCATGCCCATAATCCCAGCTACTCAGGAGGCTGAGGCAAGAAAATCACTTGAACCTGGGAAGCAGAGGTTACAGTAAGCTGAGATCGTGTCACTACACTCCAGCCTGGGCAACAGAGCAAGACTCCATCTCAAAAAAACAAACAAAAAACAGCATATAGAAATAAGCTCTAACAGTTGTTTTTTTTTTTTTAAACCACTAGACCACCAGGAGGTTTTATTTTTTAACAAAGATGCCGACACTATTCAATGGAGCAATAGTCTTTTCATCAAATGATACTGAGACAACTGGATATTCAGATGCAAAAAATGAATTTGGACCTTTATACCATATACAAAAGTTAACTTAAAATTGATCACAGGGGAGCACAGTGGCATATGCCTATTGTCTCAGATACTTGAGAGGCTGAAGTGGGAAGATCACTTTAACCAATTCAATCAAAGGCCGTGTTGCATTATGAGCACTCCTGTGACTAGCCCCTGCACTCCAGCCTGAGCAACACAGCAAGATCCTATTTCTTAAAAAAAAAAAATGGCCAGGTGCAGTGGCTCATGCCTGTAATCCCAGAACCTTGGGAGGCAGAGTTGGGTGGATCATTTGAGGTCAGGAGTTTGAGACCAGCCTCACCAACATGGTGAAGCCCCATCTTCACTGAAAATACAAAAAATTAGCCAGGCATGGTAACACTTGCCTGTTATCTCAGCTACTTGGGAGGCTGAGGCAGGAGAATCACTTGAACCTGGGAGGTGTAGGTTGCAATGAGCCGAGATTAGGCCATTACACTCCAACCTGGGCAACAAGAGTGAAATGCAGTAAAAAAAAAAAAATCAGGCCGGGTAAGGTGGCTCACGCCTGTAATCCAGCACTCTGGGAGGCCAAGGGAGGTAGATCACTTGAGGTCAGGAGTTGGATATCAGCCTGGCCAACATGATGAAACCCCGTCTCTACTAAAAATACAAAAATTAGTTGGGCATAGTGGTGGGCACCTGTAATCCCAGCTACTCTGGAGGCCGAGGCAGGAGAATCGCTTGAACTGGGAAGCAGAGGTTGCAGTGAGCTTAGATCATGCCACTGCACTCCAGCTTGGGCCACAAGCGAGACTCCATCTCAAAAAAAAAAAAAAAAAGATCGTAGACCTAAGTGTTAGAACTAAAATTACAAAAGTCTTAGAAGAAACCATAGGAGTAAGTCTCAGTGATTTACTGAATTATTGCCTTGGGCAAGGCAATGATTTCATAGACATGACAACAAAAGTACCAGTGATAAAGATTACCAAAAAAATGTGATGAAAGAAACTACTTTATCAAAACTAAAAGTATTTACACTTAAGACATCCCCAGAAAGCAAAAACACAAGCCACAGGCTGAGTGTGGTCGTTCATGCCCATAATCCCAGCACTTTGGGAGGCCAAGGCAGGAGGATCACCCAAACCAGGAATTTGAGACCAGCCTGGACAGCATGGTGAGACCCTATCTTTACAAAATATTTTAAAATTAGAGGTTAGGAGTTCAGGACCAGCCTGGCCAACATGGTGAAACCCCATCTCTACTAAAAGTACAAAAATTAGCAAGGTATGGTAGCAAACACCTGTAGTCCCAGCTACTGGGGAGGCTGAGGCAGGAAAACTACTTGAACCTGGGAGGCAGAGGTTGCAGTGAGCCAAGATCACACCACTGCACTCCAGCCTGGGCAAGAGTGGGACTCTGTCTCAACAAAACAAAATTAAAATATAAGAAATCTGAAAGCAACAGAGTGGTAGAAAGGCCATAAACAGTCATCTCAGAGACTCCTGCTTTAGAAACTCCTCATGTAGGAAATGTTCCTAACAGCAACTGTTCTGACCAAAAACAGTTAAGTTATTTATAGTACATTTACATCAGTACTTGCATTCTATGAGATAAAGTATACCAGAGAACCTGGTTTCATGCTGTGTTCTCCTTATCCAGTGCCTTTTAGCAACAGCATTTTTTTTTTTTTTGGGAGTCTGTCTGGCCCAGGCTGGTGTGCAATGGCGGTGTTATCGGCTCACTACAACCTCCACCATCCAGTTCAAGCAATTCTGCCTCAGCCTCACAAGTAGCTGGGATTACAGGCGTGTGCCAGCACACCCAGCTAATTTTGTATTTTTAGTAGAAACGGGTTTCACTATGGTGGCCAGGCTGGCCTCGAACTGCGGACCTCAAGTGATCCGCCCGCCTTGGCCTCCCAAATTGCTGGGGTTACAGGTGTGAGCCACCATGCCCAGCCAGCAACAGCAGTTCAACTTGTCTTAGAGAATACATACTAGCCATTGGTTGGATTCCATTAAAGAAATACTTTATTTTCTCTATATCACTGTAGATGCTAGTACCCTTAGTTTAGTAAAACAAGACTACCACATGATCTTTATTGAAAAAGTCTTGGGCTAAGCTCTGGAGAATTTTCATAGGCAAATTCTTCTGTGTGGGCTGGATCGGTAAACACTCCAATAAAATCTATCTCCAGAAAGAATGGACCATCCACTTTATCAGCCAAGGTGAATCCTATAGAAGCGATCTAAATTTAAAATAGAGACATTGATTAAAATCTCATACAGTGAGGTACTGATATTATTCCTGGAGTTTAAAATCCCATCAGGTGATTGTTATAACTATCAGCCCTTAGCAAATACATACTAGTTCTCACACAGCATACTATAAGAAGAAGTACAAGACTGCTTTTCTTTCCACATTCAACTTCTTCCCCTCTCCCCTTTAGGTAGTGCCACTCAAGACTAGTATGGATGGCTGGGCACAGTGGCTCACGCCTGTAATCCCAACACTTTAGGCCGAGGCAGGTGGATCACAAGGTCAGGACTTCAAGACCAGCCTGGCCAAGATGGTAAAACCCCAGTGTCTACTAAAAATACAATTAGCTGGGTGTGGTGATGGGCACCTGTAATCCCAGCTACTCCTGAGGCTGAGGCAGAAAATTGCTTAACCCAGGAGGCAGAGGTTGCAATGAGCCGAGATTGTACCACTGCACTCTAGCCTGGGCAACAGAGCAAGACTCCATCTCAAAAAAAAAAACCTAGTAAGGACAACATGAATGCCTAATGGAGGTTCCTGAAGTGCTCATAAACTCTTATTTTAAAGCTAAAATGGGAGGGAGGGAAGGGGGAAAAAACCTAAAATAAAAAGTAGGCATGCTAAAAAATGATCATTCTAAAATTCCTCCAGGATAGGGGTATAGCTCCTAAGAGAGGTCTGAGTCAGCCTCTGGCTGAGTATAACAGCAGTGACCCTGAGGAGGAATTTTTGTCTGCCATTCTTCCCAAATGAACTCAGTCTCACAGGAGTTCCAATTCATTAAAAATGATACAGTTCTGAGTGAAAAATATAGGAATACATTACCTTGTCAACCACAATCTGATTCTGAACATCCACGATTCTTCCACGATTAGAGAAGAAAAATTTGGAAAAAGGAATCTGAAAGAAGAAGCCATTTACTTCATAACTGAAATGTAACCAACTGAGGCACCTATATGGAATTGCAATGATAAAATAGGGTTTACATTTATATTTATTCTTTTTTTTTTTTTTTTTTTTTTGAAATGGAGTCTTGTTCTGTCGCCAGGCTGACATGCAGTGGCACAATCTTGGCTCACTGCAACCTCCGCCTCCCGGGTTTAAGCCATTCTCCTGCCTCAGCCTCCCAGGTAGCTAGGACTAAAGGCATGCGCCACCACGCCCAGCTAATTTTTGTATTTGTAGTAGAGACAGGACTTCACCATGTTGGTCAGGCTGGTCTCGAACTCCTGACCTCATGATCCGCCCTCCTCAGCCTCCCAAAGTGCTGGGATCACAGGCATCAGCCCACCACGCCCAGCCTAGTACGGCTCTTTTAGAGTGCAGCTGTTAATTGTGGTAGGCAGAATTCTAAGATGGCCCCCAATATTTCCACTTCCCAGTCTACCCAGACCTCCTTCCAGGTATTCAACCAAACACTAATGTCAGTGCTGCTATGAGATAACTGGTTCCAAATCATCACACTGTAATAAAGGGAGATTATCCTTTATTACAGTCCTAACAATCATTGAGCCCATAACAAAGGGACCAAGGAGGCTGAGCCTGGTGGCTCATACCTGTAATCCCTGCACTTTTGGAGGCCAAGGTGGGTGGATCACTTGAGGTCAGGAGTTTGAGACCAGAGTGGTCAACATGGTGAAATCCCATCTCTACTAAAATTATAAAAATTAGCCGGGTGTGGGTCAGGTGCAGTGGCTCAAGGCTATTATCTGAGCACTTTGGGAGGCTGAGGCTGATGGATCCCAAGGTCAGGATATCGAGACCATCCTGGCCAACACGATGCAACCCCATCTCTACTAAAAATACAAAAATTAGCTGGATGTGGTGGCAGGTGCCTGTAATCCCAGCTCCTAGGAAGGCTGAATCAGAAGAATTGCTTAAACCTGGGAGACAGAGGTTGCAGTGAGCCGAGAAGCGCCACTGCACTCCAGCCTGGACAACAAAGTAAGACTCTGTCTCAAAAAAAAAGGGGGGCGGGCAAGGAGGGGAGAATTGGCAAAAGAGATTAGAAGCATGAGAGGTATTCAATGAGAGGCAGAGTCTTTGTTGCTGGCTTTGAAGATGAAAGGAACTACATCGCAAGGAATGTAGACAGCTTCCAGGAACTGAGAGTGGCCCCCAGTTGACAGCCAGCAAGGAAACAAAGCCTTTAGTTCTACAGTCATAAGGAACTGAACTTGGCTAACAATCAGAATGAGCTTGGAAACAGATTCTTCCCCCCAGAGACTCCAGAAAGGAATACAGATCAGATGACAACTTGACTTCAGCTTTTTAAGAACCTGAACATGGAAGCCAAACACTCTGTGTCCCAATTTATGACCTACAGAACTGTGAGCTAACAAATGTGTATGGTTTTAAACAGCTCAATTTGTAGTAATTTTTTTTTTTTGAGACAGGGTCTAGCTCTGTCACCCAGGCTGGAGTGCAGTGGTACAACTGCAACCTCCACCTCAGGGGCTCAAGTGATCCTCCTACCTGAGCCTCAAAGTAGCTGGGACTATAGACGTGAACCAGCATGCATGGCAAAATTTTTTTTGTTTTTTTTTTGTAGAGACAGGGTTTCACCATGTTGCCCATGCTGGTCTGGAACGCCTGGATTCAAGCAATCCACCCACCTTGGCCTCTCACAGTGCAAGGATTAGATATGAATTTCATTTTTAATCCATGACTGGGCAGACAGAGGGTAACAGTGCTAGGAGTGGTTCACATCTTCTCCGTAAAGGATGGGAAAAAGGAGGAGTCCCTTTTCGGTCATCTCAGGGTACAGGGTAACAGACAGTCACATGAGCCACAATGCTCAGCCCACTTTGTGGTAATTTCTTACGTAATAATAGAAAACTAATACAGCAATATCTAAAGTAAAATTTGAAATTTTATTTATCAATTTTACTTTTAGGAATTTATATTATATATAAACTCTCTCAAATACATAAAGATACAACTTTTCCCTAATAGTAAAAACAAAAGGGAGGGGACCAAGCACAGTGGCTCATGCCTGTAATCCCTGAGCTTTGGGATGCCAAGAAAGGAGGATCACTTGAGCCCAAAAGTTCAAGACCAGCCTGGGCAACATAGCAAGACCCTGCCTTTACAAAAAAATATTTAAAAGTAGCTGGGTGTAGGTTGGGCATGGTGGTTCACACCTGTAATCTCAGCACTTTGGGAGACCAAGTCGGGCGGATCACTTGAGGTCAGGAGTTCAAGAGCAGCCTGGCCAATATGGTGAAACCCCTTTTCTACCAAAAATACAAAAATTAGCAGGGCGTGGTGATGGGCATGTGTAATCCTAGCTACTTGGTAGGCTGAGGTAGGAGAATCGCTGGAAGCTGAAGGCAGAGGCTGCAATGAGCTGAGATTGTGCCATTGTACTCCAGCCTGGGCAACAGAGCAAGACTCCATCTCAAATAAATAAGTAGCTGGGTTTAGTGGAGTGCACCTGTAGTCCCAGCTACTCAGGAGGCAGAGGAGGGAGGATCCCTTGAGCCCAGGAGGTCAAGACTGCAGTGAGCCATGATTGCATCACTGCCCTCTAGCCTGGGGGACAAAATTGCAAAAAATAAATAAGTCAAATTAAAAAGTAAAGTTTACCAGTCACTTCTCTAACAGACAAAAGGCTAATCTAAATAGTTAATGAGTTCCTAGAAATTGAGGGGAAAAAATACCAAATACTCAATAGAAAAGACATGAACAGAGAATTCACAGAAAAAGAAATACAGATTGGCCCTTAAACATAAGAGATGTTCAGTCTCACTCAAAGAGAAATGCAAATAAAACTTCTGAAAATATAGGGGGAAAGAAAACAAATTGTTTCTCCTACCCTTGCTACTCACATGCCACTGAACACAACCCTTCTAACACTTGGTGTGTGTGGTTTTTCTCCACACACCAAACCATCCTCCAGCTGAGTGGAAAAAAACTCAAACTTTTTTCTATTCTCGCACTCAACAACAATCAACACAAAAAACTTCTGTGATCAAACATGTGGGGTTTCTCCCCACCTACCAAGCAAGTAATGAGTTCTGCAGCAGACACCAGCTGGGTGTCCTCTAATTCAATTCGATTCTACGTGGAAATTGAGTCAGATGTCACAGGCTGAGGCTCAGTCTCATAAGACCATAAGACTGTCCCCCACTGCAGACGCCAGTTGTAAGTAGTAGGTTGTCACATATACTTCTGGATGAATGGCTATATATCATTTCCTTGGGTTCAAACAATTCGCTAGAGTGGCTTACAGAACTCAGGGTAACACTTAAATTTACTGGCCTATTAAAAGGATAGTTTCATCTGACAGATAAACAGACGAAAGACATGTATAGGGTGAGGTATGGGAGAAGAGGCACAGAGTCTCCATGCCCTCTCTGGGCGTGCCACCTTCCAGTAACCTCCACATGTCCAGTTATCTGGAAGCTCTACAGTGTCTGTCCTCTTAGATTTCTATGGAAGCTTCATTATACAGACGCAATTAATTCAATCATTGGCCATCAGTAATCAATTCAACCTTCATCCCTTCTGCTCTCCCCAGAGGCTGGAAGTGGGACTGAAGTACCAGCCTTCAAATCATGCCTTGGTCTTTTCTGTGACCAGCTACATCCTGAAGTTGTCTAGGAGCCCCCACCCATCAGTCATCATTAGCATCCAAAAGCATTCTTATTCCACAAATTCTTCAGGGACAAACAACAAATACATAGTTCTCATTATCAAAAAGCTACACTGAGTTACTATTTCTCATTGATCAGAGTGGCAAAAATCCAAAAGTTTGACAACTTATTCTAGTGGTGAGGCTATGGGGAAATAGCCATTTGATTACTGGTGTGAATGCAAAAATGAAACAAACCCTTTGGAGGATAATTTGACAGTATTTATCAAAATTACAAAAGCATTTACTCTTTAACCCAGTAATCCCACTTGTAGAAGTTGGCCTAGAGATGCACCTGCATAAATACAAAGTGATCTCGCACGTGGTTTTTTATTGAAACATTATTTATAATAGCAATTGGGAACTTAAGTGTCCTTCAACACAGGACTCATTAAACAACTATGGAATATCCATATAATACATAATATCAAACAAAATAAAGAATGGGCCCCTGGCATGGTGCTCGCAGTGGGGAATGTCCCAGGGAGAGCTAGCAGACTCACAGGCTCTGCTCCACCTTATGTGGCTGTGTGAGCCAGGTGTGGCTCACCCCATGTGGAGATGGCTGAACAGTTGGACAAGAAGTACTACACCCTGGAGGAGATTCAGATGCACAACCACAGAAAAAAACCATGGCTGATCTCGTACCACAAGGTGTATGATTTAACCAAATTTCTGGAAAAGCATCCTGGTCGGAAAGAAGTCTAAGAAATAAGCTGGAGGTGATGCTGCTGAAAACTCTGAGGATGTCTGGCACTCTACAGATGCCAGGGAACAAAGTCTCAGTCTGTTGCCCAGGCTTGAGTGCAATGGCGCGATCTTGGTTCACTGCAATCTCCTTCTCCCAGGTTCAAGCAATTCTCCTGCCTCAGCCTCCTGAGTAGCTGGGACTACAGGCGTGTGCCACCATGCCCAGCTAATTTTTACATATTTAGTAGAGATGGGGTTTCACCACATTGGTCAGGCTGGTCTCGAACTCCGGACCTAAAGTGATCCACCCGCTTCAGCCTCCCAAAGTGCTGGGATTACAGGTGTGAGCCACCATGCCCAGCCAAGAACTCATTTTTTTTTCCTTTTTTTTTTTTTTTGAGACAACCTGTCGCCAGGTTGGAGTGCAATGGCGCAATCTCAGCTCACTGCAACCTCCGCCTCCCAGGTTCAAGTAATTCTCCTGCCTCAGCCTCACAGTAGCTAGGATTACAGGCATGCCTCACATGCACAGCTAATATTTTGCATTTTTAATAGACACGGGGTTTCACCATGTTGTCCAGGATGGTCTTGATCTCTTAACCTCGTGATCTGCCTGCTTCGGCCTCCCAAAGTGCTGTTGCTGGGATTACAGGTATGAGTGAGCCACCACGTCTGGCCGTTTTTTTTTTTTTTTGAGAAAGAGTCTTGCTCTGTCACCCAGGCTAGAGTGCAATGGAGTAATCTCAGCTCACTGGAACCTCTGCCTCCCAGGTTCAAGCGATTCTCCTGCCTCAGCCTACAGAGTAGCTGGGATTATAGGCACGCACTACCACACCTGGCTAATTTTTGTATCTTTTAGTAGAGACGGGGTTTCACCATGTTGGCCAGGCTGGTCTTGAACTCCTCACTTTGTAATCTGCCTGCCTTGGCCTCCCAAAGTGCTGGGAATACAGGTGTGAGCCACTGAGCCCAGCCAAGACCTCATTTTTTATAAACAATGAAGACTTATGCTGTTACCTTGACCTCCTGCCAGTAGGGACCCCCACGGGTGAACATGAAGTAACTATATAACTGATTCTTCCTCTGGATGAAATCTGTGTCCTGCCTGATATTCACCATCCAGGGCCGACCATCCCCACGTACACGGAGATACAGAGTATTGAACTGGGTCCAGTCATAAGGCATCTTCCTCTCAAAAGCACCCTAAGATAACGAAAGAAAAGTTAATTGTACCTAATTCTCCACTATTACCAAAATGTGAGTCATCACTATGTCAGTATCATCAACAGGATTCACTAACCGTTTTTCTGACTTTCTGCCCCATAAGGAGGCAGATAAACCAGTTGATTATTATTTTAGCACAAAATACTGACATAGTTATATGTTTCGAAGGTAATGTTCAACACACGACTGGCCCAGGACAGTGTTTTTACATGGGGTAGGCACTCACCTGTGTTCACTGAATGGAAATGAATGTATTTCGTTTATCAGGTCCCTATGGAGCAGTGGCTTCTCAGTGGCCTATTTTATGACAATTGCCTTTCCACAAGTCAGAAAACTATGAAGAATACAGCTTTAGTTTTAAAAGTGATATTTAACAACAGCATCCATTAAATATTTGCATTAATCAATTTACATGCATAATTTAATCCTCACAACAGCACTATGATAGGTAACATCTTACCACATTTTACAGATAAAGAAAGTGCGCTAATAAGTGGTATATACAGCTATTAAGTGGTATATTCAGTGCTGTTTAACTCCAAATCTGTGTGCTTAACAACTATCTATACTGCCTCTCTCTTCAAAAGTGCAATTTGGTGTTCATTTCCAACGGCAGTTATAGCAATCTCAAGGCTACTCAGATGTCAAGAATACCAATGTCTAGATATGAAGTAATATTTATTAGCTGTGTAACTTTGGACAAGCTACTAAATCTCTCCAAGTCTGTTTCCTCATCCATAAAACCGGGATGATCTTACCTCAGGGGATTGTTGTGAGAAATAAATAACGTATATAAAGTGTTTAGCACAAGGACTGGCAGGACACACTTAGTAACTGTTATCTACTATTTTCATTATTCCAAAATGAATATTTGGGCCTGGTGTAGTGGCTGACACCTGTAATCCCAGCACTCTGAGAGGCCAAGGCGGGCAGATCACCTGAGGTCAGGAGTTCAAGACAAGACTGGCCAACATGGTAAAACCCCGTTTCTACCAAAAAATACAAAAATTAGTCAGGAAGAGTGGTGTGTGCCAATATTCCCAGCCTCTCAGGAGGCCAAGGCATGAGAATTGCTTGAACACAGGAGGCGGAGGTTGCAGTGTGCCAAGATCACACCACCGCAATCCAGTCTGGGTGACAGAGTAAGACTCTGTCTGGAGGTCTGGAGTTCGAGACCAGCGTAGCCAACATGGTGAAACCTCATCTCTACTAAAAATGCAAAAATTAGCCAGGTGTGGTAGCGGGTGCCTGTAATCCCAGCTACTAGGGAGGCTGAGACAGGAGAATCACTTGAACCCGGGAGGCGGCGGATGCAGTGAGCAAAGAAAATGCCACGCACTCAAGCCAAGGGAACAAACAGCAAAACTACATCACAAAAAAAAAAAAAAAGAGAGGAAAAGAAAAACAAAGGATATTTGGCCATTGAGTTATTTTCTACTCTGGACTGACCAAATCCATTCTGAAGATTTTTAGTACCTATAAAAAAAAACAAACAGCTAAATCATTTGTTGAATCTGAAAGAACGTATACCTTTTTCTCTTATTATATGGAAAGAAGGAGTTTAATATTACTCCTGACATTTGCCTTTCTCCTAAAAGCACAATATCCAAGCAAGCATTCCAGGAGCTGTGGCCAGGGACAGGCATAGAAGCCCATCCAGGGCAGCCATGAAACAGGTCAGCAAAATTCACAAAAAGTCAGAGGTTGCTGGGAAGACAAAGGAATTCATCTAAATAACTTTAGAAAACAGTGTCTTAACTGAAAACCACAAGATGAGAGACAAAATAAACTGTACACAAACACTGTAGTTAGTAAGTTGTTTCTTACAGGGTAACAAGCTAAAAATTCTGACACTGCTTTACATATATACTAGGGTTGAATTAATAATAAATGGATAATAGATAGTAGTATACAGGTTTCTCACGGTTACAGAGGGAAGTTACAAATAAGCAAGAGAAGGCTAGAATGAACCATGCAGTACAGGATTAGAATCAGAGACAATAGTATGAACTCATGTTTAGCATAATAGACAGAGATGGATAAATAATTACAGATGTGTATATACATCGGTTGGTACACACATATCTATTTCCTAGCTGTGTCCACTAAAAGGACCTAGAAATAGTGAGAACCTAGCAGCAACAAGCATATGCAACCCAGATCCTGGGGTCTAACAAAATAATGTGAATTGGCGTAACAAAGAACAAAATCACATCCTTTGCAGCAACATGGATACAACTGGAGGCCATTATCCTAAATGAATTAACTCAGAAAACTAAAAACCACATGTTCTCACTTGTAAGTGGAAGCTAAACATTGGATATGTACAGACATAAAGAGGGAAACAGTAAACACTGGAGATCCATAAGTGGGGAAGGAGGCAGTGAGGCAAGGGTTGAAAAACTACCAAATGAGTACTATATTCATTATTTGGGTGATGGGATCAATGGAAGCCCAAACCTCAGCAACATGCAATATAAACCCATGTAACAAACCTGCACATGTACCCCTGAGTCTAAAATTTAAAACAGTCAGGCACACTTTAGGTGGCTGAGGCAGGAGGACTGCTTGAGCCAGGAGTTCAAGACAAGCCTGGGCAATATAGTGAGATCTCATCTCCAGAGAAAATTAAAAAATTAACCAAGCGTGGTGGCCCACACCTGTAGTCCCAGCTACTCAGGACGCTGAGGTATGAGGATCACCTGAACCTGGGAGGCAGGGGTTGTAGTGAGCTGAGATTGAGCCACTGTGCTCCAGATTGGACAACAGAACAAGACCCGGTATCAAAAAATAACTAAAATAAAATAAAATTCATAACAGCCTGAGAAACATAGCAAGACCTCGACTCTACTTAAAAAAAAAAAAACCAAAACAAAATTATGCCAGGTGCAGTGGCTCATGCCTGTAATCCCAATACTTTGGGAGGCCAAGTCAGACAGATCACCTAAGGTCAGGAGTTCAAGACCAGCCTGGCCAACATGGTGAATCCCTGTCTCTACAAAAATTAGAATGATGGAGGGTGCCTGTAATCCTAGCTGCTTGGGAGGCTGAGGCGGGAAAATCACTTGCACCCAGGAGGCAGAGGGTGCAGTGAGCCGAAATCCTGATACTGCACTCCAGCCTGGGTGACAGATCAAGACTCCATCTCAAAAACAAACAAAAAAATTAGCCAGGCATAGTAACATAGGCCTGTATTCCTAGCTACTTCAGAGGTTGAGGTAGGATCATTTCACCCCAGATATAGAGGTTTCCATGAGCTATGATCATGCCATTGCACTCCAGCCTGGGTGACAGACCCCGTATTTCAAAAAGAAAACCTTGGCTGGGCGAGGTGATGTAAGCCTGTAATCCCAGCATTTTGGGAGGCCAAGGCGGGCGGATCACGAGGTCAGGAGTTGGAGACCAGCCTGGCCAAGATGTTGAAACCCCATCTCTACTAAAAATACAAAAATTAGCTAGGCGCAGTCGCACGCGCCTGTAATCCCAGCTACTCAGGAGGCTGAGGCAAAAGAATCACTTGAATCTGGGAGGCGGAGGTTGCAGCAAGCCGAGATTGCTCTATTGTACTCCAGTCTGGGTGACAGAGTGAGACTCTGTCAAAAAAAAAAAAAAAAGAGAAAAAGAAGGAAAGAATGAGAAACTGTCACAGATCAGAGAAAACTAAGGATACATGACAACTAAATGTAATGTCGTATCCTGAATGGGATACTGAAACAGAAAAAGGATTTTAATGGAAAAACTAATTAAACTCAAATAAAGTCTATAATTTAGTTAATAGTGACAGACCAATGTTTCCTAATCATGACACATACAGTATAGTAATGTAAAATGTGAACAATAGGAGAAGCTGGGTGAGAGGTAAATAGGAAGTCTCTGTATTGCAATTTGTCTATAAATCTACAACTATTCTAAAATACAAATTTTACTTAAAAAAAAAAAGCGGGGTGTGGGGAGAAAGAAAGCCACAGGCTGACCCTACATCCACTCTATAAAACCCCTGGCCATTACAGAGGTTGTGGTCTTTGTTAGAGGAGACACAAATCTCTCCAAAAATCTTTCAAATGTCTAACCTCTCAGGATTCCTCAAATATAACAATGCTCATTACTGGCCCAAAGCAATTCCCAGAAACAAGTAACTACCCCTCCTCAGAAACCACTTCTCCCTTGTGCTTCCACTTTACAGTTGTGCCCAATATTTATTTATCCCCATACACAGGTGAGGTGCCCACATGTAACATGCCAGGTGTTTTCCTTTACAGAAACAAAAGCTATCTGCTATAGTTTATGCTACAATGAAGTTCACCCCGCCCCCCTCACTAGAAAACATGGCTCCTGGCCTCACCTACCCTTCGAATCCTGGATATCATTCCACAGTACCCACTTTGGCGACTCTCCCCATCCTTAGGCACCTCAGAGCTCAGAGTTCCATATAGCAATGCACTTTGGTTATTCTTGCCCATTTTCAAAAACACTTCACTTCTGCCTCCAATCGTCTTATCAGAAGTCACTTGCCACTTATCCAAATCTTCTTTCCCCCGGAATTGCCAGACAACCTTGGCTTGTTCCAGCAAGACCTCATGCAGAGGGCGGCCTTCTGGTCCTATCCAATGATCCACAATTTCATCCTTCAAACGCCAAAAATGGTCTATGACTTCATCTCTAATTGCTTTATCAAAACTAACTTCAGGCTTCTCGTCAACAGAAGTTATATCCAAAGCAACTTCTTTCTGGTGATCTCCTTGCAAACCCCCGTCAGTCTTCTTCTGTGAGGAGGCTTTGCCAGCAGAAGCCACTGGTTTCTGAAGACTACTGGAATAGTTTGCAAAGCGAATACCCAAAAGTGGATACAAGGCAGCAGTTGGCTTTGAGCATTTTCTGAGAATATAAGTGCCATGCAGCAATTTGTAAACCAAAGCCATGGTACAAAAAAAATCAAAATGTTAAGTTTCTTCCTGGGCTACCAAGAAGCTTCAGCAAATAGTCCAATTCTACCTATAACAGAAGAGACATTGAAGAATTATCAGTACAGCAATGAATGCATCACAATATCAAAGTCAACAGAAATCAGGTATTTTGAAATTTGTAAACTTATTTTATTTGCTTATTATTATTTAAGACAAGATCTTGCTCTGTGGCCCAGGCTGGAGTTCAGTCGCACAATCACAGCAAACTGTAGCCTCTACCTTCCGGGCTCAGGCGATCCTCCCATCTCAGCCTCCCAAGTAGCTGGCAATACACGCACACACCACCATGTCCAGCTAATTTTTAAATTTGTTGTAGAAATGGGCTGGGCGCAGTGGCTCATGCCTGCAATCCCAGCACAATGGGAAGCCTAGGCAGGTGGATCACAAGATCAGGAGATCAAGACCATCCTGGCCAACACAGAAACCCCGTCTCTACTAAAATACAAAAAAATTAGCTGGGCGTGGTGGCACACACCTGTAGTCCCAGTTACTCAGGAGACTGAGGCAGGGGAATCACTTGAACCTGGAAGGCAGAGGTTGCAGTGAGCCAAGATTGTGTCACTGCACTCCAGTTTGGTGACAGAGCAAGATCTCTTAACAAAAAATAAATAAATAAATAAATGTTGTAGAAATGGCTCTCCCTGTGTTGCCCAGGCTGGTCTCGAACTCCTGGGCTCCAGTGATTCTCTCCTCAGTTTCCCAAAGTGCTGGGATTGCAGGAATGATACACTGTCCCCGGCCTTTTCTTTTCTTTCTTAAGAGACAAGGTCAGGCCGGGCAAGATGGCTCACGCCTGTAATCCCAGTACTTTGGGAGGCCAAGGTGGGTGGATCACCTGAGGTCAGAAGTTTGAGATCAACCTGGCCAACATGGTGAAATCCCATCTCTACTAACAATAAAAAAATGAGCCAGGTGTGTTGGCAGACGCCTGTAATCCCAACTACTCAGGAGCCTGAGGCAGGAGAATCACTTGAACCCAGGAAGTGGAGGTTGCAGTGAAAATCTTACCAGTGCACTCCACCCTGAGCAACAACAAGGAAACTCCGCCTGAAAAAAAAAGAGCGAGACAGGGGTCCTGCTCTGTCACCGAGGCTGAAGTGCAGTGGCAAGATCGATAGCTCATTGCAGCCCTGAACTCCTGGGCTCAAAGTGATCCTCCCACCTCAGCCTCCCAGACAGCTGAGACGACAGGTACACACCACCATGCCCAACTAATTTTAAAAAATAAATAAAAATTGGGCCAGGCATGGCGGCTCACGCCTGTAATCCAAGCACTTTGGAGGCCAAGGCGGGCGGATCACCCGAGGTCAGGAGTTCAAGACCAGCCTGACCAACATGCTGAAACCCCGTCTTTAAAAAAAATAATAAAAATAAAATAAATAAATAAATAAAAATTGTAGCCCGCCACGGCGGCTCACGCCAGTAATCCCATTACTTTGGAAGGCTGATGCAGGCAGATCACTTGATGTCAGGAGTTGGAGACCAGCCTGCCCAACATGGTAAAACCCCATCTCCATAAAAAATACAAAAATTAGGCCGGGTGCGGTGGCTTATGCCGGTAATCCCAGCACTTGGGAGACCGAGGCAGGCGGACCACGAGGTAAGCAGTTCAAGACAGCCTGACCAATATGGTGAAATCCTGTCTCTACTAAAAACACAAAAATTAGCCAGGCGTGGAAACTGGGAGGCGCGGAGGTTGCAGTGAGCCAAGATCGCGTCACTGCACTCCAGCCCCTGGGTGACAGAGTGAGACTCCGCCTCACCAAAAAAAAAAAAAAAAAAAAAAAATTCCAAACAAGAAAATATATATTTTCCAAACCCTCTGTGGTGTTATTTCTCCAATAATATAACTTTAATTATAAATGCTTTGTTTCATTTTTTTTTCTACCGGTAAACAGAAAATCTAACCTATTAACTGGACAATACGGCCCTGAGGTTGACGGTGGGTTTCGACAGCATAATCCACGCAGTTAGAAACGAGTACGATTAGTAAAGATATCCGTGGCTTACCAAATTCCAGCAACTGCTGTGTTTCATTGACTGCTCACAACCCTGAGAGAAGCACTATTATTTCAATTACAGAGACGAGGAAACTGACGTTCTAAGACTAATTTACCCGAGGTCACACAAGTAGTGAATGGCAAAACTCTCCCACCTCGGCGTTTACCTCCCACACTTACCGCCAGGCCTCCGGAGGCTGGACGTTCCCCGCGCTGGGGCGGCCCCCTCCACCCTCAAGTGCTAGGGCTTTGCCGCCTCCCCATGTCCGGGACACACCAACCACCTGTCTGCGACCGCTCACCTCCGGAACCTCTAGTGTGACTTCCGCCCGGAAGCCACTTTTCCCGTATAGTCCATCTGCTTTTCCCTTCCGATACCAAACAAGGCAACAGAATACTCAAGTTCCGACAGGGTACAGAAGCCCAGGAAGGATACCGAAGATCGCGTAGTTCAGCTAACTGTTTTTGGTCCACCTGGTCTCCAGTTCTGAGAAAGTAGGGAGAATTCAGATAAGTTTTTCGCCTCTCCTTCCTGTATCCTTTCGGGCGTCTAACTCCATCCCTGCGTCTTTCAAATAGAACCCAGTTATTGCTATTACCCCTTCGCCCCCAGACGCCTGTATCCCTTCTTTCCTTATCTCTCTCCCCTCAGTCCCCACAAGAACTGCCCAAGGCCTCAAAAAGGCGGTTCTGCTGGAATTGCCCCCTTGAATTCTTGAGGATCCACCACGCACCGGGACAGCAGCCGGTCCTACCAGCCCTTTCCCAGTCCCGCCCCCGCAGTGCCGCAGGGCTTCTGTTCGTATGTTTGTACCTGGTGCACACCTCTGTTAAAGAACTTTAAAAAGAAATTTTTTTTTAGACAGTCTCATTCTGTCGCCCAGGCTGGAGTGCAGTGGCGCAGTCTTGGCTCACTGCAACCTCCGCCTCCAGGGTTGGAAAAATTCTTCTGCCTCAGCCTCCCGAGTAGCTGGGACTACAGGAGGAGCACACCACCACACCCGGGTAATTTTTGTATTTTTAGTGGAGGCGGGGTTTCGCCATGTCTCAGACTACTGACCTCGTAATCCGCCCGCCTCAGCCTCCCAAAGTGCTGGGATTACATACGTGAGGCACCATGCCTGGTCAAAGTACTTAAACATTGTATCTCTTTTTTTTTTAATCTCTTTTTCCTTGCTCCCAGTGAAGACAGAATTAACATTGTATCTTATTCACTCACATCTCACTTCCTCCTCCAGGCTGTGAGCCTTCCTGAGTCCAGAACTGCGCTGTTTTTCCTTTCCCCAGAATCTACCATAGTGGCAGGAATTTAGTGCTTAGGGTGAATTTTAGACCATATAGCTCCGTCACACCATTGTTCTCTAAGGTTCTGAAGGAGCTCACCAAATGCAGTAGCTTTTTCCATGTTTTCTCCATCACTAGTTTCCGCGCCACCTCCTCTTCTTGAAATACTTGGCTTCCCTAGACTCTACACTTGCCTCCTCAAACCTTCCCTCTCTGCCCCCATTACTGACTCATCTAATCTCTTCCTACAACCTTTTATGTGGGCCATCTCCATGCCCGAATTTTTTTTTATTTTATTTTTTATTTTTATTTTTTTTTTGAGCCAAAGTCTCTCTCTGTCTTCCCAGCTGGAGTACAGTGAGGTGATCTCGGCTCACTGCATCCTCGCCTCCCGGGTTCAAGTGATTCTTCTGCCTCAGCCTCTCAAGTAGCCGGGATTAGAGGCGTGCGCTACCGTACCAGGCTAATTTTTGTATTTTTAGTAGAGGCAGAGTTTCGCCATGTTGGCCAGGCCGGTCTCCGTTTGATCCACCCACCTCAGCCTTCCAAAGTGTTGGGATTACAGGTGTCAGCCACCACATCTGGCTGTTTGCCAGTTTTTTAAGTATAGGAAACCCCATATGTATTTATTACCAGTAGAGAAAGGAAGGCTGGAAGAGAGAAAAATTATTTAGTTAGAAAGGAAAGACATGACAATGCCAGGCAGAAGAAAGGCTGGAGGCATTAGGGGAAGGAAAGAAAGACAAAGAGCAGAGGGGAAATGATTATGTAGGTTAACACAACCATGTCTTTGGCACCTTCTTCCTTGGCTTCCCAGGCAGTGGTAGTGGGCTCCACCAGATCTTAACTATAGCTTTGTTCACAACAAAACTGAAACCTGGCTGGGTGTGGTGGCTCATGCGTGTAATCCCAGCACTTTGGGAGGCCAAGGCAGGTGAATCACAAGGTCAGGAGTTCAAAACCAGCCTGGCCAACATGGTGAAACCCTGTCTCTATTAAAAATACAAAAATTAGCCAGGTGTGGTGGTGAGCACTTGTATTCCCAGCTATTTGGGAGGCTGAGGCAGGAGAAAGGCATGAACCAGGGGACACGGACGTTGCGGTGAGCTGAGATCTTGCCATTGTACTCCAGCCTGAGTGACAAGTGAAACCTTTCTGTAGAAGGGTGCAGCTCATGGATGGAGCAGTGGTGGCCACACACTTGGACAAGTGGGGAAAAGGGTACTTTTGCCTGACAGGGGTCGACGCTACTGCTGTGTTATTCCCCTGTTGGCTAGGTTTAGACCGCACAAGCTAGACTAATCCCGATTGGCTATTTTATTTTTTATTTATTTTATTTTATTTTATTTTTTAGAGACAGGGTTTCACCATATTGGTCAGGCTGGTCTCGAACTCTGAACCTCAGGTGATCTGCCTGCCTCGGCCTCCCAAAGTGCTGGGATTACAGGCGTGAGCCACCGCGCCCAGCCTGGATTGGCTATTTTAAAGAGAGCAGGAGTCTGAGCTGGAGTGGCAGGGTAGGTGTTTTGGTGGGAAGGACAGTTACGGGCAGGTCAGAGCAGGTAGCCAGAGATGACCTAGATCAAAGAAGATGACTGGAGCAGGTGGCTGGAGCAGGTGACCAGGACAAGTCAGAATGGAGCTAGGGGCCAGGGAAACAGATATGAACTACTGATTAAAACTGGTGGAGAAAGTTGTTTACTGGAATTACAAAGAAGTTAAACTTTAAAATAGAGAATTAAAGAATAAGAGGGCTGAACATACTGACATACCGATTCTTTGAAGAGAAACTTGGGGTTCACTATAACAAAATGAATAGTAAGAACATCATTCGGAAGGCTGGGACCAGAGGACATTGAAGCTGTTCTGAATCAGGACATGAATGAGTAAAGCCCTGTAGTCCCCTATAATGCAGGCAGTGAACAAAGAGTCAGAGGTGTTGTTCAGCCCTGGCCAACCTTAGAAGGTAGCAGGATCTTTTTTTGTTTTGTTTTGGAGACGGAGTCTCACTGTCGCCCAGGGCAAGGTGCAGTGGCCCAATCTCGACTCACTGCAACCTCTGCCTCCCAGGCTCAAGCAATCCTCCTGCCTCAGCCTCCTGAGTAGCTGGAACTACAGGTGCACACCACCACCATGCCTGGCTAAGTTTTGTAGTTTCAGTAGAGACAGGGTTTCTCCATGTTGGCCAGACTGGTCTCAAACTCCTGATCTCAAGTGATCTGCCCACCTTGGCCTCCCAAAGTGCTGGTATTACAGGTATGAGTCACTGCAGCCAGCCAGGATAGTTGTTTGTTTGTTCGTTTGTTTGTTTTGAGACTCTGTTGCCGAGGCTAGAGTGCAGTGGCGTGATCTCGGTTCATTGCATCCTCCACCTCTGAGTTAAGGCAATTCTCCTGCCTTAGCCGCCCAAGTAGCTGGGATTACAACACCAACCACAGTGCCTGGATAATTTTTGTAGTTTTAGTAGAGACAGGTTTTCACCATGCATATTGGCCAGACAGGTCTCAAACACCTGACTTCAGGTGATCCACCCGCCTTGGCCTCCCAAAGTGCTGGGATTATAGGAATAAGCCACTGTGCCCAGCTTTTTTTTTTTTTAAGCTGCTGAGTTTGTGTTAAACATGATCCTAATGTCATTTCCAATCAATATTAAATGAGATAATATATATATTTAAAATGTTTGCCTAATTCTTGGAAATTTTTGGTAAATGTACAAAAAAGCTAGCTATTATTGCTGAACACTAGGACAGAGTTGCTCAACAAGTACACAGTCCAGCATAGGGCATGTCATCAAACATAACTGAAGCACAGTTAGAAACTATAGTAGAGGGAGGCACTAGGTACAAGACTGGCCCAAAGAAGGGTGTAATGAGCACTTATGGGCTAGACATTGAGTTGAACAAGTCTCAGGCATTTTCTCTTTTAATTCTCAGGACAATTCTGTGATGTAGGTACTCGTATTACACCTATTTCTCAGGTAAGAAAACAGATGTTAAGTAACATGCTAATCACATGCTTGTCAGAGCTGTTGAAGTGGCAGAGCTGGAATTCAAACCATGTCTGTGTGCTAAATCCAGGATACATGCTCATTCATTACACTGTATCATGTCTGCTCATCTGAGTTAGGGAGTAGTTCCTAGAGGAAGCCCATGAGCTGAGCATTGAAGGATAGGGCATTTAACAGATAGATGAGAGGGAGAAGGGCACTCCAGGTCAGGGAGCATGTATATACAAAGGCAGGGAGTTATGAAACAGACCATGTGCCTGTAGAAATAGAAGACTTCCACTTGTCAGAATAGTGATGATTTCTACTGTCTAAACAAGATAGTCAAGTCCAGGGCCATGCACTTATCATACCGTGTCTTTTTTTTTTTTTTTTTTTCTTTTTTTTTTGAGACAGAGTCTTACTCTGTCGCCAGGCTGGAGTACAGTGGCGTGATCTAGGCTCACTGCAACCTCCACCTCCTGGTTTCAAGCGATTCCCCTTCCTCAACCTCCTGAGTAGCTTAGACTACAGGCATGTGCCACCCGCCTGGCTAATTTTGTGTATTTTAGTAGAGACGGGGTTTCACCATGTTGGCCAGGCTGGTTTCAATCTCCTGATCACATGATCTGCCCGCCTCGGCCTCCCAAAATGCTGGGATTACAGGCATGAGCCACCACGCCCAGCCTCCATACCATGTCTCTTAAGACTTACCACAATCTTGTAAGACAGATGATATTTCCCTCCTTTATCCCTGAAGGCAATGAAACTCAGAGAGGTTAGGTGAGGCAACCAAGTTCACAGAGATAAGCAAGTGTGAGAACTAGCCTCTGAATGCAGGTCTGGTAAGCTCTATGCACTAATTTGGATTAAAGGATGAGGTGAGAGCAGGAGAGGGAAGCAGGATAGCAGTTTCTCAACTATTTTTTGCTGTGACCCATAACAAGAAATGTAATTTGCTATGACCTAGTATATACATAATATAGATGTGGTGGCATTATCTAGCCCTCACCCACATCCACTTAGTCTATACCTCTGGGCATATTGGAGGATAATACCTCTCTGCCTCTTTACAATTAGGAAGTCATCTGACTAGTTCTGGCCAATATATTATGAGCAGAAGTGAACATTTATCAATCCTGGCCAAAACATTTCATTTCAGGTCCAAGATCATCCAGTGAGGCCGGGCACAGTGGCGTGATCACCTGTGATCCCAACACTTTGGGAGGCTGAGGCAGGAGGATCACTTGAGGTCAGGAGTTAGAGACTAGCTTTGCCAGCGTGGTGAAACCCCATCTCTACCAAAATTACAAAAAATTAGCCAGGCATGTTGGTGAGCATCTGTAATCCCAGCTACTCCGGAGGCTAAGGTAGGAGAATTGCTTGAACCCGGAAGGCAGAGGTTGCAGTGAGCCAAGATGGCACCACTTCACTCCAGCCTGGGTGACAGAGTGAGACTCCGTCTTAAAACAAACAAACAAAAACAAAAAAAAAGGCAAATTTCTGAACCAATCCCTAGGGCCAGAGAGGTGAGGTATGCTGATTGGATAAAATCAGTTAGCAGGGCTTCCGGAATATGGTGGCAGGTTTGTTTCTTGCTGCAGCTGGAGCTCCAGGTTTTGTCTTTGCTGTTTTGTGTCCTCTGCTCCTAGAGGCCCAATCTCTGTGGCCCAGTGACCTGCTGGTACTGGAGATCCACAACTAAGATGCCAGGGCCCCCTGAAAGCCTAGAAATGGGAGTGTTGACATTTAAAGATGTGGCCATAGAATTCTCTCTGGAGGAGTGGCAATGCCTGGACACTGCACAGCAGAATTTATATATGGATGTGATGTTAGAGAACTACAGAAACCTGGACTTCCTGAGTATTGCTGCCTCTAAGCAAGACATGATCACCTGTCTGGAGCAAGGAAAAGAACCTTGGAATGTGAAAAGACATGAGATGGTAGCTGAACCCCCCAGAGTTTTGCTCCTGTCACTCAGGCTGGAGTGCGGTGGCATGGTCTCAGCTTACTGCAGCTTCTGCCTCCCAGATTCAAGTGATTCTCCTGTCTCAGCCTCCCATGTAGCTGGGATTACAGGTGCCTGCCATGATGCTCAGCTAATTTTGTATTTTTAGTAGAGACAAGGTTTCACCATGTTGCCCAGGCTGGTCTCAAACTCCTGACCTCATGTGATCCACCTACCTCGGTTTTCCAAAGTGCTAGGATTACAAGTATGAGCCACCACGCTCAGACTATTTATGTTTCTTCTTAATAACCAATAATCATTTGCTATAATTGTTTTCTGTGATGCCACAGTCTTTCTGCTGCTGTAATACTTATTTTGTCTCAGCAGACTCAAACTGTCATTTGAAAGAATACCACTATTTCTTTCAGAACTTTATGTAACGAGAGACGGGAACTAGTGTCTGTAAAAGCCCCTACCATCCAGAAATAAAGATGTATAAGTTAGTTAAAAAGAAAACAAAACAAAAAACAGCACAATGCTTAAGGATGGATTTAGAGTCAATCACACCCAAATCATGTGATTGAGAATGGAAGAAAAGTGGTTCCCCAAACAATATTGGGGTAATTGTGCTACAATGAGAGGAAATGTGCTGGGTGTGGTGGCTCATTCCTGTAATCTTAGCACTTTGGGAGGCTAAGGTGGGTGGATCACTGGAGATCAGGAGTTCGAGACCAACCTGGTCAACATGGTGAAACCCTGTCTCTACTAAAAATACAAAAATTACCTGGGCCTGATGGCAGGTGCCTGTAATCCCAACAACTCAGAGGTTGAGGCAGGAGAATGTCTTGAACTGGAGAGGCAGAAGTTGCAGTGAGCCAAGGTTGCATCACTGCACTCCAGCCTGGGCTACAAAAATGCTGCGACTATAGGTGCCGAGCACCACATCTGGCTTGTTCTTTCTTTCTTTCTCGTTTTCTTCCCTCCTTCCCTCCCTTCCTCCCTTCCTCCCTCCCTCCCTCCCTCCCTCCCTCCCTTCCTCCCTTCCTTCCTTCCCTTTGTAGAAATGGGGGTTTTCATTCTTGTTGCCCAGGCTGGAGTGCAATGGCGTGATCTCGGCTCACCACAACCTCTGCCTCCCAGATTCAAGACATTCTCCTGCCTCAGCCTCCCGAGTAGCTGGGATTATAGGCATGTGCCACCATGCCCAGCTAATTTTGTATTTTTAGTAGAGACAGGGTGGTCAGGCTGGTTTCGAACTCCCAACCTCAGGTGATCCACCTGCCTCGGACTTCCAAAGTGCTGGGATTACAGGCGTGAGCCACTGTGCCCAGCCTTTATATTTATTTTGAGACAGAGTTTTGCTCCTATCGCCCAGGCTGGAGTGCAATGGCGCAATCTCGGCTCACTGCAACCTCCTCCTCCCAGGTTCAAGTGATTTTCCTGCCTCAGCCTCCCAAGTTGCTGGGGTTACAGGTGCTCACCACCATGCCCAGCGAATTTTTTGTATTTTTCTAGAGACGGGGTTTCACCATGTTGGCCAGGATGGTCTGGAACTCCTGACCTCAGGTGATCCACTTGGCTTGGCCTCCAAAGTGCTGGGATTACAGGTGTGAGCCACTGTGCCTGGCCTTTTGTTGTTGTTGTTTTTGGAGACAGGGTTTCGCTCTTGTTGCCCAGGCTGGAGTGCAATGGCGCAATCTTGGCTCACCACAACCTCCACCTCCCAGGTTCCAGCGATTCTCCTGCTTCAGCCTCCTGAGTAGCTGGGATACAGTAATGTGCCACCATGCCTGTCTAATTTTGTGTTTTTAGTAGAGATGGGGTTTCTCCATGTTGGTCAGGCTGGTTTCAAACTCCCGACTTCAGGTGATCCATCCGCCTCAGCCTCCCAAAGTGCTGGGATTATAGGCCTGAGCCACCTTGCCCAGCCCTCTTTTATTTTATTTTTATTTTTATTGAGATGGAGTCTCACTCTGTAGGCCAGGCTGGATTGCAGTGGCATGATTTTAGCTCATTGCAACCTCCACCTCCTGGGTCCCGGTTCAAGCAATTCTCCTGCCTTAGCCTCCTGAGTAGCTAGGATTACAGGTGTGCATCATGCCCAACTAATTTTTGTATTTTTGGTAGAGATGGGGTTTCACCATATTGGCCAGGCTAATCTCGAACTCCTGACCTTGTGATCCACCCATCTCGGCCTCCCAAAGTGCTAGGATTACAGACGTGAGCCACTGCACTTGGCTTATATTAATTGATGGAATCACTGTCCATTTTGTTATCTAAACCTACTCCCTGTTATCCTTCCTCAGGACTTTACTCAAATGCTTCCTAACCCTCATAATTCTATCTTCTCCTTTTTTTTTTTTTTTTTTTTTTTTTTTGATTTAGATTAAGACACTGGAGTCCCTGCTGGAGGGCGGGGG
>CAUYLG010002098.1:0-35427 GCA_963573385.1 Cacajao melanocephalus | reverse complement strand
TTTTTATGGTGTTAGGTCTTATGTTTAAGTCTTTAATCCATCTGGAGTTAATTTTAGTGTAAGGTGTCAGGAAGGGGTCCAGTTTCTGCTTTCTGCACATGGCTAGCCAGTTTTCCCAACACCATTTACTAAACAGGGAATCGTTTCCCCATTGCTTGTTTTTGTCAGGTTTGTCAAAGATCAGATGGTTGTAGATGTGTGGCATTGCCTCCAGGGCCTCTGTTCTGTTCCATTGGTCTATATCTCTGTTTTGTTACCAGCACCATGCTGTTTTGATTACTGTAGCCTTGTAGTATAGTTTGAAGTCTGGTTGTGTGATGCCTCCAGCTTTATTCTTTTTGCTTAGAATTGACTTGGCCAGGAAAGCTCTCTTTTGGTTCCATATGAAGTTTAAGGTGGTTTTTTCCAGTTCTGTGAAGAAGGTCATTGGTACCTTGCTGGGAATAGCATTGAATATGTAAATTCCTTTGGCAGTATGACCATTTTCACAATATTGATTCTTCCTAACCATGAGCATGGAATGTTTCTCCATCTGTTTGTGTCCTCTCTTATTTTGTTGAGCAGTTGTTTGTAGTTCTCCTTGAAGAGGTCTTTTACATCCTTTGTTAGTTGTATTCCTAGATATTTTATTCTCTTTGTAGCAATTATAAATGGGAGTTTGCTCATGATTTGGCTCCTGTTAGTCTGTTATTGGTGTATAGAAATGCTTGTGATTTCTGCACATTGATTTTGTATGGTGAGACTTTGCTGAAGTTGCTTATTAATTTAAGGAGATTTGGGGCTGAGCTGATAGACTCTTCTAAATATACATCATGTCATCTACAAATAGAGAAAATTGACTTCCTCTTTTCCTAATTGAATACCCTTTATTTTTTTTTTTCTTGCCTAATTGCTCTGGCTAGAACTTCTAATACTATATTGAATAGGAGTGGTGACAGAGAGCATCCTTGTCTAGTGCCAGATTTCAAAGGGAATGCTTCCAGTTTTTGCCCATTCAGTATGATATTGGCTGTAGATTTGTCATAAATAGTTTTTATTGTTTTGAGATATGTACCTTTGATATCTAATATATTGAGAGTTTTTAGCATAAAGTGCTGTTGAATTTTGTCAAAGGCTTTCTCTGCATCTATTGAGATAGTTATGTGGTTTTTGTCTTTGGTTCTGTTTATGTGGTGGATTATGTTTACATACGTGTATGTTTAATCAGTCTTGCATCCCTGGAAGATCATGATCATGATCAATAAGCTTTTTGATGTGCTGTTGCAATTGGTTTGCCAGTATTTTATTGAAGGTTTTCACATCTATGTTCATCACGGATATTGGCCTGAATTTTTCTTTTTTTGTTGAGTCTCTGCCAGGTTTTGTTATCAGGATGATGTTGATCTCATAAAATGATTTAGGAAGGATTCTCTCTTTTTGTATTGTTTGGAATCATTTCAGAAGGAATGGTACCAGCTCCTCTTCGTACATCTGGTAGAATTCAACTGTGAACCAATCTGGACCTGGAATTTTTTGGTTGGTAGGCTATTAATTGCTGCCTCAGCTTCAGCCCTTGTTATTGGTCTATTCAGGGTTTCAACTTCTTTCTGGTTTAGACTGGAGGGTGCAAATATCCAGGCAATTTATGCATTTCTTCCAGGTTTACTGCTTTATGTGCATAGAGTTGTTTTTGTAATCTCTGATTGTAGTTTGTATTTCTGTGGAATCAGTGGTGATATCCCCTCTATCATTTTTATTGCATCCATTTGATTCTCCTCCCTTTTTTTTTTTTATTAATTTGGCTAGTGGTCTGTCTATTTTGTTGATCTTTTCAAAAAATCAGCTCCTGGATTTATTGATTTTTTGAAGGGTTTTTTTGTGTCTCTATCTCCTTCAGTTTTGCCCTGATCTTAGTTATTTCTTGTCTTCTTCTAGCTTTTGATTTTTTTTTTATCTTGCCCCTCTCACTCTTTCAATTTTGACAATAGGTTGTCGATTTTAGATCTTTCCTTCTCATGTGGGCATTTATTGCTATAAATTTTCCTCTAGACACTGCTTTAAATGTGTCCCAGAGATTCTGGTATGTTGTGTCTTCATTCTCATTGCTTTCAAAGAACATCTTTATTTCTGCCTTCCTTTCATTGTTCATCTAGTCGACATTCAGGAGCCAATTGTTCAGTTTCCATGAAGCTGTGCAGTTCTGAGTTAGTTTCTTAATTCTGAGTTCTAATTTGATTGTCCTGTGATCTGAGAGAATGTCTCTTATGATATCCATTCTTTTGCATTTGCTGAGGAGTGATTTACTTCCAATTATGTGGTCAATTTTAGAGTAGGTGCAATGTGGTGCTGAGAAGAATGTATACTCTGGATTTGGGGTGGAAATTTCTGTAGATGTCTATTAGGTCCACTTGGTCCAGATCTGAGTGCAAGCCCTGGATATCCTTGTTGATTTTCTGCCTTGTTGATCTGTCTAATATTGACAGTGGAGTATTAAAGTCTGCCACTATTATTGTGTGGGACTCTAAGTCTCTTTGTAAGTCATTAAGAACTTGCTTTATGTACCTGGGTGCTCCTGTATTAGGTGTGTATATATTCAGGATGGTTAGCTCTTCTTGATGCATTGATCCTTTTACCATTATGTAATGCCCTTCTTTGTCTCTTTTGACCTTTGTTGGTTTAAAGTCCATTTTATCAGAGACTAGGAATGCAACTCCTGCTTTTTTTTTTCTTTTTGCTCCCTATTTGCTTGATAAATCTTCCTCCATCCCTTTAGTTTTAGCCTATGTCTGTCCTTGCATGTGAGATGGATTTCCTGAATACAGCACACCAATGGGTCTTGACTTTTTATCCAATTTGCCAGTCCGTGTCTTTTGATTGGGGCATTTAACCCATTTACATTTAAGGTTAATATTGTTATATATGAATTTGATTCTTCCATTTTGATGCTAGCTGGATGTTTTGCCTGTTAGTTGATGCATTTTTTTCATTGTGTTGATGGTCTTTATCATTTGGTATAATTTTGGAGTGGCTGGTACTGGTTGTTCCTTTCCTTGTTTAGTGCTTATTTCAGGAGCTCTTGTAAGGCAGGCCTGGTGGTGATTAAGTCTCTCAGCAATTGCTTGTCCATAAAGGATTTTGTTTCTCCTTCACTTATGAAGCTTTGTTTGGCTGGATATGAAACTCCAGGTTGAAAGTTCTTTTCTTTAAGGATGTTGCATATTGGCCTGCACTCTCTTCTGGCTTGTAGGGTTTCTGCTAAGAGATCTGCTGTGAGTCTGATGGGCTTCCCTTTGTGGGTAACCCAACCTTCCTCTCTGGCTGCCCTTAGCATTTTTTCCTTCATTTCAACACTGGTGAATCTGATGATTATGTGCCTTGGGGTTGCTCTTCTTTAGAAGTATCTTTGTGGTGTTCTGTGTATTTCCTGGACTTGAATATTGGCCTACCTTGCTAGGTTGGGGAAGTTTTCCTGAATAATATCCTGAAGAGTATTTTCCAGCTTGGATTCATTCTCTCTGTCACATTCAGGTACACCTATCAAACAGAGATTAGGTCTTTTCAAATAATCCTGTATTTCTTGGAGGCTTTGTTCATTTCTTTTCACTCTTTTTTCTCTAATCTTGCCTTCTCATTTTATTTCATTGAGTTGATCTTTGACCTCTGATACCCTTTCTTCTGCTTGGTTGATTTGCTATTGAAACTTGTGTATGCTTCACGAAGTTCTCGTGTTGTGTTTTTCAGCTCCATCAAATCGTTTATATTCTTCTCTAAGCTGTTTATTTTAGTTAGCATGTCATCTAACCTTTTTTCTAGGTTCTTAGTTTCTTTGCGTTGGGTTAGCATATGTTCATTAGCTCTGAGAAGTTTGTTATTACCCACCTTCTGAAGCCTGTTTCTGTCAATTCATCAGATTCATTCTCCATCCATCTTTGATCCCTAGCTGGTGAGGAGCTGTGATCCTTTGGAGGTGTAGAGGCATTCTGGTTTTTGGTGTTTTCATCCTTTTTGCCCTGGTTTCTTCCCATCTTAGTGGCTTTATCTACCTGTGGTCTTTGTAGTTGGTGACTTTCAGATGGAGTCTCTGAGTGAACATCCTTTTTGTTGATGTTGAAGCTATTTCTTTCTGTTTCTTAGTTTTCCTTCTAACAGTCAGGCCCCTCTGCTGCAGGACTGCTGGAGGTCCACTCGAGACCCTGCTTGCCTGGGGATCACTGCAGGGGCTGCAGAACAGTAAGGGTTGCTGCCAGTTTCTTCTTCTGTTATCTTCGTCCCAGAAGGGTACCCACCAGATGTCGGCCTGAACTCTCCTTTATGAGACGTGTCTTTAGGTATACAGGGTCGGGGAGCTGCTTGAGGAGAGAGTCTGTCCCTTATAGGAGCTCAAGTGCTGTACTAGGAGTTCTGTTGTTCTTTGAAGAGCTGCTGGGCAGCTACGTTTAAGTCTGCTGCAGCGGAACTGCTTCTTTTTCCAGGTGCTTTGTCCTAGGAAGGTCAGCTTTATTTATAAGTTCCTGTCGTGCTGCTGCTGCCTTTTTTCACAGATGTCCTGCCTGGCATGGAGTAGTCTAGTCACAGTCTGCCAGCAGAGGTGTTGCTGAGCTTCTGCAGGTTCTGCCCCACTGCTGTGTGAACTGCCTCGGTAGTGGTGGACTGCCTCGGTAGTGGTGGTCGCCCTTCCCCACTCTAAGCTGGACCATCCTGGGTTCAGCTACACTTGCTGCGAAACTCTCAATCCAGAGCATTTCAGTTTGCTTGTTTTGAAGGGGTGGTACCCGTTGAGCCAGATCCCCTGGCTCCCTGTCTCTGCTCCCTCCCTTTCAGTTGAATGGCCAGCTCTGTCTCCCAGGCGTTCCAGGCACCAGTTGATATGTGTGGGTTTCTTCTGTGTACCAAGCCAGCACCAGCCGAAACTGCCATGTTAAAAACTCATGGTGTTTTTCCGCTCAGGAATCTCCTGGTCTGTGGGCAGTGAAAATTTGTTTGGAAATGCAGTGGGCACTCACCCTCTGTGTTGTTCTTGCTGGGAACTGCACTCCGGAGCTGTTCCTATTCGGCCATCTTGGATCCTCTGATCATAGCCAAAACAACTTTAAAAACAAGTGACCTAATTGACAATTTGTCATAAAGTTATAATAAATGAGACAATGCAGTATTGATATAAAAATACACAAATGGATCAGTGTAACAGAATAGAGATACCAGAAATTGACCTACTTACATATGGACAACTGATTTGCAACCAAGATGCACAGACTATGCAATGAATAAAGATAGCTATTTCTGAAAATGAGATTGAAGCAATTGGGTCATCATATGCAAAACAATAATAATATAATAGCTCTGGCCCATCCCATGCACCATGTGCAAAAGGCAACTCAAAATGGATCACAGACCTAACTCGAAAGCCTGAAACTATGAAACTTCTAGAAAAAAATATAAGAGGAAAATTTCTGTGACCTCTGGTTAGACATAGAGTTCTTACCATGATCCATAAGGGAAGAATTTTATAAATTTGACATTATCAAAATTAAGAACTTCTGCTTTTCAAAAGGCACTGTTAAAAGAATGAAAACTTAAAAGATAGACTGAGAGAAAATATTTCAAATCAGTTTTTTAAAGGAGTTTAAAACTCTCAACACTTAATAATTAAGAAAACAAACAGCTCAGTGAACAAAAGAGCAAAATATTTGAACACACACTGCACTGAAGAATAGGTGAGGGAATAGGATGGTGATATTAGAAAGTAGAAGTTTATTGATTGCCTCTTGGTACTAGCTGGGAGTAAAAAGATGTCACTTGCTAACAAGCCAAGTAGAAGAAGCTTGAGTATATTGAAGAACACAAAGATTATCAATAAAATAATACTGATATCTAAAATTCAAAGCTTAGGAAGAGAGAGGAGGAATGGTGTCTGTAATAATTTCCATATTGGTCAAAGAAGGAAGCCAACAGAGAATACCTAGAGAATACCTTATATATACTAAGTCTTTATGTATATATATATATCATTAGTACAGAAGTAGTCACTAGAACACACGCACACACAAATCCTCCTTGATACCAAGTCAGTGCCCAATAAAAGTGAGTAAAACGTGACCTGGTCAAACTGAGAACATGTCATTCCTATCAATAAATAGAAATAGGCTTAGTTCATGTATTAAAAGAAAAGATTTATCAAACTGACTAATGAAGCAAAATCCAATTCTATACTGTATAAAAATGAGCAAAAAGATTAAGAAAAGGTAAAAGTTAAAAAATGAGAAAATTCATACTAGGCAAATCTTGATATCAAAGTAGAATTCTAGCCAAAAAGCAATAAGCAAAACAAAAACACTTTTTAACTCTAAAGGCCATAATTTATAATGAAGATATAACTTATTAATATTTGAGTATCTGATAACACAAGTTTGCCAATCAGAAATTATAGGATACTAAAGTAGAATTCTCCACCCACATACTGAAGACTCTAGAATATAGTTCAGCTGAGTTCAGAGAAAAAAATCATAGTATTAAGTATCTATATCAAAAAAATAAATAGGAAAGAAACAAAACTAATGTTAAAAAAAAGAATAAGAATAAAGAGCCGACATTGAGTTAGAAAACTAAAAAAACAGTAAGACTAATAAATGATCAAAAATCTATTGCTTTGGAAAAAAATCCACAAAGTACAGAAAACACTATCCAAAAAAAAAAGCACAAATATACAAACAGAATGAGACAAAGGGGGAAACACTGAAATAGAGGACTTTTTAATATTTTAAGATAATACTTTGCTAACTTAATGTAAATAAAATTGATAACCTAAATGAAATCAATAATATTTAGGAAAATATAGTGTATCAAGTTTGAATCTTTAGAGATAGAAAATATGAAGAGATCAATTACTATAGAAGGTATGGAGAAAATGGCAAGACTTCTCACCAAATAATACACCCGGCCCTGATGGTTTCACAGGGGAAAGGATTACAACTTCCAAACTCTTTTTTACCAAACAAACCTAACAATGATATCAATATCTATGCAGCCATAAAAAATGATGAGTTTGTGCCCTTTGTAGGGACTTGGATGAATCTGGAAACCATCATTCTCAGCAAACTGACACAAGAACAGAAAACCAAACACCACATGTTCTCACTCATAGGACAGTGTTGAACAAGGAGAACGCGTCGACTCAGGGAGAGGAGCATCACACACTGGGGGCAGTTGGGAGGTGGTAGGGGAGGGATAGCGGGGGATGGGGAGGGTGGGGAGGGTGGGGAGGGTGGGGAGGGATAACATGGGGAGAAATGCCGGATATAGTATACACCTAAAGTAAAATTAAAAAAAAAAAAAGAAATGAGAATAGAATTTAGTCTAATTTTAGAAACTCTTTATTATAAAAATTCAAACACACATAAACTGAACAATTTTTCATAAAAAAACTATAAACCGAATTCACTTATAAATGATATACAATGATATACAAATATTAAAGTGTGAGCAAACAGTATATGTACAAAACAATGCGTCATGACCAGGTGGGATTCGTTCCAGAAAGCAAAGAGATTTTCCAACGCCTAATCACATTAATGTGTGACTCATGATATCCGTATCTCCAAGAAGAAAAGTCATGTCGTTCCCACAGGTGCTGTGCCAGGTATCAAGCTATCATCCCTGAGCTTCGAGCCTGCACTCATCACTTCGCTCTGCAATGCTGTGGCTGGTACCCTGCTAACCGCATCGCTGCTCCTCTGGCTGCGCCCACTGGGCCCTGCAGTAGAGAACCAAAAGGGAGCGGGTGGAGTTCCTGTTTGCTCCCTCTTCAGCCAGTACCATCCCATCCTCACCTCCTCACCTCAAATGTGCTAGTGTGTTCCAGGAGCAGAATCCGAGTCCAGTGTGCTATTTACACTTGCTTCTCCAGCCAGCCGCTGCCTCCATCAGACTTCTAGGTCTGGCTCCAGGAGCCTCTCTAGCCACCGGCCCCAGCCTGAGCGCAGAGGGTGGGGGGCTCCGCAGAGGGCTGAGTTCCATGTGGTCCCTCCTCTCCCCTTTGTTCACCACCTCTGACCTCTCAGATGTCTTAGCAGTCCCTTCTTGTCATTTAGTGAACAGTTCTTTATGTTAAATTATTTTCATTTAAAAATAAGCATGGTTTCTGTCTCCACTTAACAAAATCTGGCACCCATTTTTGATATTTAAAAATATTCAGTTAAGAAAGAATTGTCAGATACTTGCCTGACATGATTTCGTAGATAAACAACTCCACCCTAAAGCCGGCATCTTACCAAATGGGGAAAGGAGGTTCTCCACAAGGGCACTGTGTTGGGAGTGGTAGCCAGGGCAACAGACAAGAAAAAGAATGAGCTCTTCACTCCAAATTCTGACCTGAAACAGTGGAGGAGATACTGTTACAGGGAAACGAACCAGGGGCATGATGGGAAATACAGTGTAGACCTTTTGGGTAAGAAATGAGGAGAAACACACATATAATTGTATCTCCTTATATTTGCGAAAATAAATACTCGAAAAACAAACCAAAAACTATTTTTTTAATTGGTTACATAAAGAGGGAAGGAGAAGCAAGGTAGTGAGGATAGGAATGCAAGGTAGACTTCTCAGAAAACACCTTCAGAGTTTTGACTTTGGAAACAAAATGTTTTACATACTAAAAAACAAAAATGAAACTCTAAATTCATATGAATTCAGTTTCCAAAACAATTCCCAAAGCAATCTGAAATGAATAAACCTAATTATCTACCTGGTTGGCAACATAACAGTACAAAAAAAAGACTTACTTCTAGTAACTTGAAAACATTGTTGACAGCGAAGAGTCAACAATGAGCGTTACCAAGCAAAGATCCAAAACACAGCTCCCTGCAGAATCCGCATCAGAAAATGGCTCCCCGGGCTGCACGAGTCTCTCCACTCAGTTCCAAGTTTAAGTTCTCGAATGGGTGCGTCTCACTGGCAGGCCATCCAACCCACCTGGAATCCCAGGCACTATGACAACTGGAAAATACAGTTTTTCAGGTTTCTCTGTTCTGCACCCAGGACTGCATATCGGCTGCAGATTAGAAACGAACTGAGCACTTCAATCCATAGTATCTGTCACCTGGTAAGCTCAGGCCTTTTGAACATCTCCCATTTGCCTCTTGAAGATTTGGAACACAGGAATTTTCAAGGAAACTCATCCTGAAAATCTATAACAGGATTATACCATGTAACTAACGTGTCTTATGTCTTTAACCAGGGCCAATGTTTAGAGGCTGTGAGGAAAAAGACCATGTCTAAAACAGCCAGCATGCCCTAGATAGCACCAGGGCAAGCGTGACCACGCACACAGTCCTACCGTGGCTGTAGTTCCAATCACACAGGGAGAGCTGTCAATTGGAAAGAAAGGCATACACATTTTGCCTTCTAAATAATCCCAGTGGGGTGTACATTTATTATTACTGATAACATCCTCCAAATGCCATTCATTACAAATTCCCCCAAGGAATACTCCTTAAAACTTGTCTGAATAAAAAAGGAAAATAAAAGTTAAGCTTCTGGAAATAAAAACTTCCAGTATTCCTAGACCCAGCTATAGTTTGGCTCCAAATCACCCACAATACTTTCAAGGGTCTTAGAACCAATCTCAGCTATGATGCCCATTCAATGATCATTGTTGGCTAATGGATTTTTTTTTTTTTTTGCTTTGTTGCCCAGACTGGAGTGCAGTGGCACGATCTCAGCTCACTACAACCTCTGCCTCCCAGGTTCAAGCGATTATCCTGCCTCAGCCTCCCAAGTAGCTGGGATTACAGGCGCCCATCACCACTCCCAGCTAATTTTGCATTTTTAGTAGAGACGGAGTTTCACCATGTTGACCGGGCTCATCTTGAACTCCTGACCTCAAGTGATTCACCAGCCTCAGCCTCCCAAAGTGCTGGGATTACAGGCATGAGCCACTGCGCCCAGCCGGCGGATGAATTTCTTAGTTCAACTTCGTGGTCCAGCAGATTCTCCCACTGCATAATGCGTGCAGTGTTCTGCAATTCCAGTCTTGCTCTATTTGTGGCTATGTACATCAGACAAGGTTTTTAACCTCCCTGTGCCAAGATCTCCTCTTGTAAAACAAAGGTAGCAGGTGTTCCTCCCATTTTTTATGAGGATCAAATGAATTAATAAAAATCAAGTGCTTTCAAGAGTGCCCAGCACATATGAAGTGCTTCACAATTGCTATTACTCTTCATTATGTTTACTACTATTGGTACTCTCCAATGCCAGCAGAGAGCAAGATAGCAATGATTCTAGATACACTCAGTATTCATAATCACAAACACTGGCAGACTACCTGCAGTCTGAGATAATATTTCTCCTTTGGCAAAAAAAAAAAAAATGTAGCCTATGTGGCAAAGATTATGTAGCAAATATGATAACATGATGTATCTTTTATTAACGTTTATAGGGAAAAAGAAAGAAAATCATTTTCTGAACAGTAGAATTTTGAACTAAGAACAGCTAGGTCTGAACATCCCTCATGGCTCGGAAGTGACAGACCACTCTGGTGGCATCCTCTGTGAACAGGTCACAGGCTGAGCATCCAAACCATGCAGTCAGCAGTTTCGTGGCCAGGGAGACTCTGCCTTCAACACACAAATAAAAGTCATGTAAATGAGGAGTGAGGGGCAGAGCCTGGTGCCTAACACTCTAGATCCCGATGCCTCCAAATGCGGGAATTGCACAGATGAGAAGAGAGGGAGGAGAGACACAGAGTGGATCTCACTATCACTGGGCAGGGAGCAGGCTGGGCAGGACAGAGTGGAAAAAGTCTGGTCGTTTCTGCAAAATGGTATTTACGTTTGTCCACTGTGCTAGCTATAGTCCTTTTCCTGTGGTTATTTCTTAAAAGATGGAACTGAAAGGCCAATACTTAGAAAAAGGATTTTAAAATCACAGGCAAAAGTTCAGATGACATACCACATTCAGACTGGTGGTGAGGAAACCTTTCCCGATAGAGACCTCAGTCTCTTTAGAACGTCACATCTCAGAATAATGAATGAGGAGCAACACTCTAAATAAAGCAAATCATTTTTGCAATTACATAGACTTTGCCATAACTGTGAGGAAACTGAATCAATAATATTCCACTCTAAAACCTTTTTTCCTTCCACCAACTACCACAGATAATTTTATAGAGGACAAGAATTTCCAGCCAAAATAACTAAATATTTTCTTTACCACCTGGCATGCTGCCTCTTCCAGTGTGTGTGGTACATTGCTAGCAGATTCTCTGCAGAATAAAATTGCCCTCTGGGAACTGGGTGCACTTGGTGGTAGGAGCTACTCTGAATCTAGTTTGGTCACTTGTCAAAGAAAGCATCAGGAAACAGGCTGAGTGAGGAACCATGGGGAAGCCATGTTTGCAGGAAGCAGACAGTCTGTGAGGTAGGAGATTTGAAAGAAGAAAAAGAAACCGTATTGTGGGTGGCTTCTATTCTTGCTGGGCTAAGAAGACAAGAAGTAGTGGCCAAAAAGTAAAAAGTATGCTATCAAAAAGAGACAAGAAAAAGAGAGATACCAACAACCCAGTAGAAAAGTGAGCAAAACAACATGGACAGTTCAGAGAAACAAAAGTGCAAATGCTTTCAAATACGGGAATGGATTTCAATCTCACTCTTTAAGAAAGGCAATGCTATTCTTCACTTAGCAAGTTGGCAAAATTCAAAAGCTTTGATGGCAAACTGTATGAGTGAGGTGCCGGGAGATCAACACTCTCCTAGATATGGCAGGTGGGAGTGCAGGTGTACAAGCTCAGGGGAGGGCAGGCTGGCAACAGCGCTCAGGAGGGGAAGTGTTTGATTCAGGGACACCACTTCTACAAAGTGAGAAACTGAGTATTTTTTTTAATAAGTCTGAAAACAATTTAAATGTTCACAATAGGGGACTGAATAAATTATGATGTCATCATACAGCCGAATATTATACAAGTTTGTAAAGAAGCAGGTCTATACTGATTTGGAAGGCTCTCCAAGGTACAGAGTCAAGTTCAAAAGGAAAGGAAGGGCCACAAAAGTACCTTGCTGTGCTGTCACTTGCACACGAAAGCTCTGAACAAGTACAGAGGTACTGCAGGCCAGGAGGACACCCCTGGAAGCTGGCAGCAAGGGCTGCCTGGAGGGAGAGGAAAATAGTGAAGCAAGAGATACACAAACCCATTAAAAAGTGTGATGTCTGTCTGATGTCTGTGTAGATGTGTACACATAAATAGAACTGTTGAGCATTCCCACAGGCATGAGCTGTGTTCTCTTTGTATTTTAAGATTATGGGTGACTTTTATCTTCTTCTTTGTAGAGTTTCTTGAGTTCGTAAATATTTCACAGTGAAATTAGATGCTTTTTAAAAAAATGTTTTTTTCCTCCTAAAATTCTCAATTATCTCTACCAAACAAAATACCTAGGCTGGGTGCAGTGGCTCATGCCTGTAATCCCAGCACTTTGGGAGGCTGAGATGGGCAGATAACCTGAGGTCAGGAGTTCAAGACCAACCTGGCCAACATGGTGAAACCCCATCTCTATTAAAAATCAAAAAAAATTAACCAGGCGTGGTGGTGAGCACCTGTAATCCCAGCTACTCGGGAGGCTGAGGCAGGGGAATCGCTTGAACCCAGGAGGCAGAGGTTGCAGTGAACCGAGATCACACCACTGCACTCCAGCCTGGACAACATACCGAGACTCCATCTCAAATAAAAAAACAAAAACAAAACCTTGTCAGTTAATTTAGTCAAAACAAGCCTTTTGATTGTGGCATTCTCAAGAGCACAGTGGGATTGGAGCTGGAATTCCCAGCTCTGCCTTCGGAGGAAAGTCAGGCTCACCACAGGCCTGGGAGCCCAGCACCCAGCAGACCCACCCTCCCTGTATTCTGCCAGGAACCATGGAGGGTGCAGAGGCAGGGTGGGAGATTTGGGGACAGAGTTCCATTTATTGTCTCTCACAGGTGAAGCCCTCCCAAACGGTGCTCTCGGAATTGAAGACTTGGAGCTATTTTGGTTGCATTCTTGGCCCTGAGAGACAGGTTTCCTGTTAATACTGTTTTGACTGAGATTGTTTGGGCCTCTCCAGCAGGAGACCAGATTTAGATCAAACGCACAGGATCCTCCTGCTGCAACCAGAAGGGCCTGGGACACCCAGGGAAGTCCAAGTCCCCGCTGTTAGAGGGTGGGAAAGGGGACTGGGGCGCTTTCTCTGCTGCCCCAGGAGGCCCTGCTGGAGTGAGGCCCTGCTGGAGTAACGCCCGCCCGCCCAGAGCCACACAAAGCCCAGGAGGCTAGGCCGGCAGCATGGAGGTCAAAGCATCCCAGGCCACCCGCCAAAGGCAGGTCCCCTGTCTGAGGCCCAGGACCCGGGTGAGGAGGTTCACATACTCAGAACACCAGGCCTCATACAGGGCTGTTTTAGGGCCTACCACTGGTGAGCCACCTTTTGGAGCTGATGCCGGAATATGGAACCAAGGCGAGACCTCGGGAGGCAGGGTCTGTCCTGGCCTCTCAGACTTAACCTGGCAGACGCCCTCACACAGGCAGGAAGAGATGCTGATGGGGAGCTTGAACATCCCAGGGCCCATGGGCACTTCATTCTCAAAGGGAAGGAACAAAAGGGCAGGCCTGCCTGTCCAATCCAGGGATACAGAGAGGGACCCCAGCATATGCAGCACGGCAGAGACAGCTGTCTGGAGACGGCCGTCGGGTGCACCATACCCAGGCTGGAGGGGCCTCCGAAGTAGGCAGGAGGGTACCACCTGGTAACCCGAATCCCAGGGTAGCTGAGTGACCAGGGTCTAAGCGGAACCTACTCTTTATTCCATATTTGCATTCCATGTTCCCTTTGTGAGGCTGGGGAAGTGGCTGCAGCATCTGAATTAGGGCCCTGACCTTTTCACAAGAGCCTGTAATGACTGCAGTGAAAGCTTCAGCAGAGCCGGCCCGTCACCTGCTGACGTGTGGCTTTTGGAAGAGCCGGACTTATTTGTTTCCAAAGCTTTTTCCTCTGAATCTTTGTTTGGTCATGGACCTGGGAACTGGCATCCGCCATCTCTTTCCTAATGTGACCTTAAATCATCGAAGTGACTGTGGGAAAGTGGCCTGGAAAGAGGCTGTGACTCTGTTGCCAGAGGCTGGAAGCTGGTAAACAACCCTGAGGCCTGAGGCGCAGTTCCTTTCCCCGAAAATGTAGGAACACAGTCCACGTGTCTCCTCCCACTGTGGATGACACACTGTGGAGACATGTCTCCAAGTTTGGCAAGAGTCCCCCCACTTCATTACAAAGCTGATGAAAGAAACCCACGTGTTCACAAGACAGGCTTTTCCTAACAATCCGGAGTCACTGCACCATCATTCTGAATGTCAGGCAAGCATCCGTGCTCCACTTAAGCAGAAGACAAAAGTAATGTGAAAAGGTAGAAAGAATTCGGGTTTCAGAAGAATGGTCTTGCAACTTGTACGGAAATGAAAATGCCTTTTTACCTGACGTAACCCTTCAAGTCAGCGGCCCTCACTCGAAGCCGGGATCACGATGGACTCACCCAAAAGCTTTGACAGTATGCTGATGCCTGGGCCTCACCCAGACCAATTAAACCGGATCTGAGGAGAAAGGGGGCACTCAGGTATCTGTGTCTACCTCCCAGGTTATCTGAATATCCAGTTAGGATTAGGAAGCACTGGTAGATCTGAACTTTCACTTAGTTTTACCTTGTAATAAATGGCCTTCTTATCTGTACCTCAGGACTGAAATGAATAGGTCCATTTCAGTGGCCTACCAGGGACTAACCCAAGGCTGTAAGAGTCCCAGTTATAAATGCACATCTTCTCTGGAACCCTGCAACACAAGTAAAGGAATTGCCTTTCCTCCGCCAAACTGCACTCTGTGCCCAGAATACCCAGCCAGTCAGCCAGCAAGAATGAGGCACCCATGGCTGGCAGAGCAGGCCCAATGCTGGCTGCAGGCTCCACTCCGTCAGCCTTGGCCACCTCCCGGCCTTCAGGCTTGGGCCCTGGTGTGTGAGCATCAGTGCCCTTATGGAGGGCTGGAGGGCCTGGAGACACACATTCTGGGTCCAACCCATGGCCCAGTCGAGATCAGCCAAGGGATCCAGTTAAGTGGGTCAAGGCTCTGGATTTGGTCCCTAGTAACCCATATAGTTTTTTAGAGAAAAACTGTATTTACATACACTTTGATCGTTCTACCACGAAGAGACGTCCTTCCAGGGACCTCTTCACTGACTCGGAGATGCTGCTGCAGCACTGAGGCGTCCTAATATGCAAAACTGGAATCAGGTGCCTCCTGAGTATTCTGGTAAGGATCAGAGAAAACCAAGTGATGGATCCTAAAATAATATTGGAATGCAGGGGATAATTACATGATCATTTTCCAGGAAACATATCGATAATTCTTTAAACTGATGGTCGATCAAATTGGCGCCTCAGGTACGCACAGATCAAAACTTTGCAAACTGTACCCTTTAAACATGTGCAGTTTATTGTATGCCAATTATAACTTCATACAGCTATTCAAAGAAAAAAATCTGTGTTCCAGCACTCTTGAGTTTCGGACACAGCTGGTCATAGCAGCGATGTTCCCCTTACTGGAATCTGTGAGTTTGCTGCCTGGATAGTCCTGGAATTTGCCCCCAGCACTATCCACGCAGCAAACGCCCTTATGAGGGTGTTGACGACAGCCCCAGTTCCAAGGTGTAGGGGTGGGGGTGGCGGTGGGTTGTCTAAAGCCCACGAGTCCTTTGCCACAGTCATTGGTTCCGGGTTAGCCCTGTGCCCTGAGTCCATCAAGCAGGCTGGGTGTCATCACTACTGCTGGAGCCCAGGCAGCTTTTGTCCTCCCTCTGAGGTCACAGCATGGGGGGTAAAGCCTGAACATTTGCCACTAGCAGCTTAAGAATTAAACCCATAGTTGGTGGAATATAAAATGGCATAGTAGCTATGGAAAATGGTCCAGTAGTTCCTCAAAATATTATATATAGAATTCTATGAGACCCAGCAATTCCACTTCTGGGTATCCACCCAACAGAAATGAAAGCAGGGACTCAAAGAGATATTTGTACATCCGTATTCACAGCAGCCTTCTTCACAATCGCCCAAAGACAGAAGCAACCTAAACGTCCATTGATGGGTGAATAGATTTTTTCCAACGTGGTCTGTCTATATTACGGAAAATTATTCAGCCTGAAAAAGGAAGGGAATTCTGACACATCCTACAACATGGATGAACCTTGAGGACATGAGGCCAAGTGACAAGCCAGACATGAAAGGACAAATACTGTATTATTCCACTTATACGAGGTTCCTCGAGTAGTCAGTTAAGAGAGACAGAAAGTAGAATGGTGGTTGTCAGGGCTAGGGGAAGGGGAATGGCAGTTATTTGTGTAATTGGCACAGAATTTCAGTTTTATAAGATGAGAAGAGTTCTGGAGATGGATGATAGTAATGTACAGCAATAGGAATGTCCTTACCACCACTAAATTGTACCCTTAAAATGGTTAAGATGGTGATTTTATGTGATACGTATTTTACCACAGATTTTTTTTTAATTAAAAGTTTGTAAAGAATTAAGCCCACATACAGAGGACAGCCAAGCTCGGTGAACAGCCAAGAAACAGACCTGGAGTTCCGTGATCAGCTGGCTCTGAGGCTGACATCCCACATTTCCACATTGCTTCAGCCTGTTTATTTTAGGCTTTCTGCTACCTACAGCTTAAGTCATCTTTACTGCTACCTTATACATGAAAGAAGACATTACCATGAGCTTCCAGAACAGCAGCCCAGTGCAACTTCCAGTCCAGTGCCTGCCTCTCATTCAGGTTAGGCATTAACTGATATCCAAGCAAGACTTGGTCCTGTGGGTGATCAAATTCCAACCCTGACTTTCAGCACTTCTTAGCCCCCAGACCCCACTGCACTTCACCTGTCCAGTCCCGGGGCCACACCACAGGCTTTGTCATCAGCCATAATCTCCAAAATTGCACACTCTGTTTCTTTATCATGATCTGCTATTCTCACACCCCTCCCATCCTCATCCCCACATACCCAGCCTACGGCATTCAACTCTGAAGTCCACTTTCCAGCCTAAGCGCTCTGACATTCCGCATTAGTTCACAACGTGCTAAGTGCCTCAGCCATCCTCTGCAGTTCCTGTCTCCCTGGTCAGTTCCCGTTCTTTTTTCTAGAGTGGCTCTCCAGAACCTACAGCCTCCTCTGTCCTCCAGGATCCCTCTCCGCACAGCACGCTCTCCGTCCCAAATTTCCAGGTCGTCTCTCCCTCGCGGTTCCTCTCACTCTCGCTCGCTCACATTTCCAGCCTCTTGCCCACAACCTCTACAGTTAGTCATGTAGTCCCATATTCCATGTTTAGGAAAACACGTTTCTCCACCTGCTGTTCCCTGCCAGCTGCCACCCTGTCACTCTCCCTCTCTTCACAGTCAAGCAGCTCACAACATACGCCTGTGCTCCCATCCCCACCTCCCAACATTTCCAGCCAACCCCAGTCAGGCGTCCAGCCCCAGACACTCCAGTGGAAACATTCTGTTAAAATGGTTCTCACCCCAAATGGCTAAGCCCATGGACCTTTTCCAGGCAGCCTCCTGCCTGAATTCCCTGTCACGTGTGGTGTGATTCCCTTGGCCGCCCTGCGTCCTTGGCTCCGGGGCACCCTCTAGGTTGTCCTCTTGCCTGACATTCTTTCTCTTTCTCTGACTCTCCCTGGGAAGTTGGGGTGCTCTACAGCACTGCCTGCGGGTCTCCTTGCTTTCCGTCCTCTGTACCCATCCTAGGGACTTCATCCCATCCCACATGTTAAATTCCAAGAAAGGTCTGGCTGTTGCCTGGCTCCAGGAGTAAACCTCTAACCCCTGCCCTGGGAGTGTCCTGCCTGAGAAGAGTGTCTCTTTTCCTGGGGCTTTGGGCTGTGCCGCATACTTATGCTGACAACATGATGTATTCAGCGTGGAAGAGGAGAGGGGTTGGTCTCAGGCCATGTGGTGTGAAGTTGACCTCTGCAGGGGCTGGAGACCAAGCGGCTATGGTCAGTGGCCTGGGCACCCCATGCCTAGGTGACCAACTTCTAGTGAAACCCCTGGAAACCAGGGCTGAGACTGCCTGGCTGCCAGTCCTCCATGTTGTTGTCACTTGTCACTATGGGGAGACGTAGGTGCTTCTGTGCAGACCCACTGGGAGAGGGCAACTGGAAGCTGACAGCCAGCCTCCCCTGGACTCTGCTTTCGCGGCCTTTGCCGCGTTTCATCTCCTCCTTTCACTGTAATAAGCCATAACCATGTGCATCACAGCTTTTCTGAGTTCTGTGAATCCTTCTAGTGAATCGCTGAGGCTGAGGGTGGCCTCTGGGACCCCCAACACAGCACATCATGTCACCAAGTCCTGTACTAATGACTCATAAATCCATATTTTCTTCTGCACATGTCTCCCAAGCATCCCATCTACAGGCATAACTACCAGGATGTCTCAGCAACACTATATATTCTAACTGTCCAAATTGGTCTTCTGCATTCTGCTCCCAATTCGTTTCTCCTTGTGCTTTGCTGCAAACCCAGACGGTGGTGTCTAAAACCTGGCAGGCATCTCACCCTCCAACTCTCCTGTGCCTTCCTTCCCTCACCTGTGGTGCTGCCCGTGGGCTTCTCTGGGTCCTTCCTGCCTTCTGGGCTCACTACTCCCCTCAATTCAGCACCCCACCCCCTTGTCAACTGGACCGCGAGATCAATACTCTCTGGGTAGGTCCCCCTACATCCAGGCCATGCCCCTCCAAGGGGCGTGTCCACTACAGACATCAGAAACCCTTTTGTAAAGCAAAACTAGGATTCTAGTTCAAGAGAGTTAAATTGAAATCTATAGGAAGGTATAAGAGTTATAAAAACAGTAAGAACCTTGTAACAGTGAAGAGAAAGGCCATTAGTAAAAAGGACATTTCAACAATTTTTAGAGAGTCAAAAGTGAATGAGAACAAATTAACAGATAAACCAAAGTGGAGAAAAACTCGCCTTGTACAATCCTCAGGAAAGCCTTGCACTTAGGAGCTCTCCACAAGAGCTGACCAGGATGTTAATTAAGAGACACTGAGCTCAGGACCACTGCAGATTCACCCATTCCTCATTCTGGAATTTAGGGAGTCTGCACCCAGACACTGGTTTCTTGCCTTCACACCCTGAAGTGACATTTGCTCACAACAATCCCCTAACACAAACTGGGGGCCTCCAGTCAGCAGTCCTCTCAGGAGACAACCTGACCTGCAGAGACAGCAGTGTGAAGACCTGGACAACAGTGTGAGATCCCACTGCAGAGATGGCAGTGTGAAAACTTGCACCAAACAATCAGTCCCTAACACCTAATTATGTACTATTTGGTTTGTGACCATGAGAATGTGGTAATTTACAGTATTTTGGCTTTAAAAAAACTGCTGCACAACTGTTGTAGGTACTTTCCAATTTAAAATCCTTCAGTGGCTCCCTTGGCCTGCAAGATAAAAATCCACCTTCTTTCTTGGCATCAGGAACCTCCTGCTGCAGATGATGTTCTCATCAAACCCCAGGGTATTTTACAGACCACACATATGGGTCAGCTGGCAATGTTATGCTTCTTGGCCCTGACTCAGCATTCTCTCTGCTCAGAACTTACTTCCCCACCCTTGCCATTAGGTGAACACTAACACAGCTCAAAAATTTGTCCAAGCAAAGCTTACTAACAACCCTCCCTCTCCTAAAACCATGTAAAGTCAGTCCCTTCTACATAAGCTTTTACCAATGTTCCCATGATATTTTATTATACCTGTAAAAATTTTTTTTGAGTCAAAGTCTTGCTCTGTTGCCCAGGTTGGAGTGCAATGGCATGATCTCGGCTCTTTGCAACTTCCACCTCCCAGGTTCCAGCAATTCTCCTGCCTCAGCCACCTGAGTAGCTGGGATTACAGGCACCTGCCACCACACCCCACTAATTTTTATATTTTTAGTAGAGATGGGTTTCACCGTGTTGGCCAGGCTGGTCTCTTTGGCCAGGCTGGTCTTGAACTCTTGACCTTGTGATTCGCCTGCTTCGGCCTCCCAAAGTGCTGGGATTACAGGCATGAGGCACCGCACTGGCCAACACTTGTAAATTTACCTGCCTGTCTGTACTTCGTGCTCTGTGAGAAACCTGTGTGCCCCAGGCTTAGAATATGGGACAGCCTCAGTATATTCCCAACATTGGATGAGGGAGTGGCATCTAGGGATGGGTTTGTCGTTCCCTGTGGGACTGATATGGGCTCCATCAGGTGTCTTATGTGAGCAACATCCAATCTGTCAGTAAAGTGGGAGCAACAATGCCAGCTACAACAGAGGATTTTTGTGAAGATAATAATGATGGTTAAAATTTATTGAATACAGACAATGCCAAGCTCTACCCACAGCACTGTATACATGTTTAAATTCATGTTCATAATAACACTGCATGATTGTCACAATTATCTCCATTTTATACTTGATGAAAATAAGGCTCAGAAATTAAGGGAAGTGACCATTCCAGCATCAGGCAGAGCATCTGGCACACAGCACTAGCTCCCTTTCTTGTCCCCACCTCTCAACTCTAGGACATTACAATGAGATAACTGGGGGACACACAGGAGGCATAACCTGTGTTGAAGATACTATATAACCGAGAAGCTAAATTTCTTAATGCCGGTTTATAACTTCTAGGAAACACACATCTCCCAGACCAAAGCAAGAATCCCCTGCAAGTTACCCCTGGATCTGTCCACCTAGGCTTGGATTAGAGGATTCATACTCACTCCACATCTCAGAAACACCCTTAGTTACAACCTCTGGGAAGAGGTTGGTCAGGTTCTATTACATGCCGCTGAGTCTCTTTGAGGCCAGGGTTGTTAGTCTGATTGTAATAATAATAATGGTTATAGTAGGAATAGCATAGCATCCGCAATAGGAGGAGGAATATTAACAGAGGACTTACCAACCACCAGGTCATGGCTAAGCACTTGAATTAACGTATTTCATCCATTTGAGATCATCACTAGCAGCAATGGCAGCAACAGTAGTAACAGCATTGTCAGTGGTGGAAATATCTAATGTTAACTGAGTACTTACTCTCTGCCATGCTCTAGACTACATGCTTTACAATTATTAGCACACTTGATCCCTATAAAACAATTACTAGTATCTACATATTGCAAGTGGATTCCATTTCTGACCAAGAGGAAGTAACAAGGTCTTGATTTGCCCTCTTGTCTGAACCCATAAAAATAATAAATAAAATATATGAAACAATAGTTTTTAAGACACTAGTCAACAAGCAACTGAGGACAGTGATCCCCAAGAGATCAGCACAAATGAGGTGACCCGTCTGATTGCCCCAGCTTACTGGAGGCCTCTCCAGCCATGGGGCAGGGAGAAGGATAGCAGGAAAATGCAGGATTCCTAAATTGAGGCAACAAAGTTGAGGATACAAAGGTAACTAGACTTTGCAAGAAAGAGTACCATATAGGAAAGAGCTTCACAGAGAGAAACGACACGGATCTGCAGAGGGTCTCCCCTGAGTATTCAGCATATGAATGCAGAGAAACTAACCAAGTCTGGCAAAAGAATTAGAGCAAATGAAACCTGGTGCTCACACAGTACCAGGACTAGTGCCTGCTCCTATCAGAATGATAGGACATTGGGACACTGGGTAGAGTACTCAGAGGGTGATGCCTCAGTAGTAGTAGGGAATAATTAGTCCAAGATTAAACACTGCTCTCTCTACACCTAACAAATCTTAAAAGCAAGACCCAAAGGTATCAGACTGTTTCCAAGTAGCTTAACTACATCCCAAACAAAGATTAGGAATTCAAAGATAGGCAGGACCTAACAGGGTGAAATTCACAATGTCTGACATTCCATCAAAAATGACCAACAGGAAAAGAAACAGAAAACATAATAAGAAGAAAAATCAACCAATCAACACTGATCCGGAACTGACAGAGATGTTAAAATAAGCAAACAAGAACACTACAACAGTTATTATAACTGCATTTTGTATTTGAAAATATTAGCTACATGGAATCTGTAAAACAGGCAAATTGCACTTCTAGAGATAAAAGTTACAATGTGTGAGATTATAAAATGAAAAATATATTGAATGAGATTAACAACATATTAGACATTGCAGATGAAAACATTAGGGACCTTGAAGAAAGAGAAACTAACCAAAATAAGACACCAAGAGAAAGAAAATAATCAAAACATTGAAATGAATAGAGGGTGTGGAACAGAAAACATATTTGAAGAAATGATGACTGAAAATTTCCAAATTCGATCAGAGCTATAAACCCATAGATCAAAAAAACTCAACAAACCCCAAACCCAAAAAAACTCAAAGAAAACTACAAGGCACCTCAGTATTAAGTTGCTCGAAACCAGTGATAAAAAAACAATCTTAAAAGCAACCAGAGTAAAAAGACATATTACAGAGACAGAGACGGGAATGACAGATTTCTTGCCTGAGGCAATGCACGAATAAAGCAAGATTTTTAAAGTACTGAATGAAAAAAAGGCATCAGAAAAGGAGATTAGCAATAAGTAGAGACAAAAGAAAACCTAACGTAGGGTCCCATTGATTTCAGGGTAGCTAGAAATTTAATATCAGACTTATAGTTTCAAAAATGGACTTTAATGACTATCATAAATATAAATTCCAGTTGGATTAAAGATGTAAATGTCAGCCTACATTCCATATCCAGCAAAAATGTGTTTCTAAATAAAGACTGTTTTCAGAAATAAAAAGCTAAAGGAATTCATCACTAGCAAACCTGTGCTATAAGAAATGTTAAGGGAAGTTCCTCAGCAAAAGGAAATTGAGACCGCATGGAAATCTGGATCAACACAAAGAAATAAAGAGTATCAGAAGTTGTTAACTGCATGAGTAACTGTGTAAGATTTTGTTCTTAAAAAATAAAAATGTAATTGTGGCATTTACAACATATGCAGAAGTAAAATGTATGACAACAGCACAAAAAGCTGGGGGGGTGGGAAATGGGAATAACTATTATGAGAGTCTAATACTGTCTATAAAGTGCTATAAAAACACTCAAAGATTGACTATGATAAGGTAAGGATGTATATTATGAAGGCTAAAGCAACCACTCAAATGATAAAACACAGTCACAGCAAAAGACCCCAGTCTTTAGATCATCTCATACCTGTGAGCACAGCCACACTCCAAGCAGTGTGAACCAGGTGGAAAGAAGAGAACCTGGAGAGCAATGAACCCCAGGCCTGGGGCTCAGGTTTCCCCTCTGGGGAGACTCACCTTTGAAGCTGCAGGCCTCTCATCATAGTTCCATGTGCTTTTCAGCCTCTTGTATTCTTTTGCGTTTTTTTCAAAGTGTAAGGATCAGAAGAGACTTCTCTAATTCTTCCCTTGCTTTCCAAAACAAGAAAGAATTTCACACCTTCTTAGGAGCTGAGGACATAGGCTTAGAATGATAAGCTGTGGATACCTGGAATAACTTCCTTGCACATCCAGGTAGAGAGGCCTTGAGGGTGGAATCGATGATTCTCAAAATGCCAGAGTATTAGAATCCCCACACACCCCTGCTGTCCACCAGTGCCCTGGTCTAGGAAGAAATGAGCCGCCAGCTGTCTGGCTGAGCAGGCCAGTGTTTTGTTTTGCTGAATGGGTATGCAAGATGAAGGGCAGTGTTGAGAAAGACACAGAGAGCCAGCCAAAAAGGAGAAGAGAGATTCTGTAAAAGGGAAAAAAAATAGGCAAATTGAGTCAGCTGCTATGGGGAGAAAAATTTAGGATAAGAGGAGGTTGTTGAAGAGATGTAGTGATTTAATGTTAGTTGTAACCACTTCCTCCTCCGTCTCCCCCAAGAACCTCAGTAAATACCTGCATTACCTCTTCTAGTCAGATGCGGGTTTTGGTGAAAAAAGAACAGGTAAGACTATCTTCAAGGGAGGCACGGGGTGCCTGGTCACACTTATATAAAAAAAGGTGATTGACATTCACTCATGATTTCATTTGCTTGTTCATCTCATCAGTAAATATTTAATAACCATATTCTGTGCACCAGGCACTGCTCTAGGTGCTTAGATTTCACCAGTGAACAAAACAAATGTCCCTGCATTGTTGCCAGAGAATGCAATAAATTATAAAAAGAATAAATGAGTATATTATAGTGTGTTAGAACATGATGAGTAGAATGAAAAAAAGAAAAACTAGAGGAGACAGAGATTTTAAACAGGGTAGTCGGGGTACACTCCCTTGGTAAAGGAGGTGAGGGGGTGAGCTGTCGTTTCGATATTTGCCCCTCCAAACCTCATGTTGAAATTTGATTCTGATGCTGGAAGCAGGGCCTAGCGGAGGTGCTCGGGTCTTGGGATAGGATCCCTTGTGAATGGCTTGGCACTGGCCTAGAGGTAATGGGTCAGTTCTCGCATGAGAGCTGGCTATTAGGACGAGCTAGGTACTCCTCTCTCTCTCTTGCTTCCTCTCTCACCTTGTGACTTCTACATAGCCATCTCCCCTTCATTTCCCACCATCAGTGGAAGGAAACCGAGTCCCCTACAAGAAGCCAACCAGATGCTGGCACCACATTTCCCACACAGCCTGCAGAACCATGAGCCAAATAAGCCTCTTTTTTTTAACAAATTACCCAGGCTCAGGTACTTCTCTATGTCAATACAAATGGACAAAGACAGAATGGAGGGCAATTGATGCAGGGGGAAAGGCAATGCAAAAGTCTGGAGATAGACTTTCCCGAAACTGTGGAATTTCGTAAGGACATAATGGATGGAGAAGAGAAAACTTACGGTGGCTATGAAAGCCCTGATGCCACATATGTCAAATTTATATCCTTTGATGGTCATGAATTTATTGTAAAATGACAACATGCATTAATATCAGGCATGATAAAAGCCATGTTGCGTGGCCCCAGTCAACATGGCTTGAGAATGAAACCAGTGAGTCAATTTTAGAGCGATCCCTTAACAGTGCTATCAAAAGTATTCTTGTATTTTACCTACAAGTTTCACTATACTAACAACTCCACCGAGATTCCTGAATTCCACTGGAACAACTGATGGCTATGATTTCCTGAACCATTAAATAAAACAAATCAAAATAAACTGCTAACTTTTTTCAGTATTCAATACCTATAGTTCAGTTAGTAATTTTTTCATATATAACACATCTGTATGCAATTGAACCATAAAGTTCATTGCAAAGCCGGGCACAGTGGCTCACACCTGTAATCCCAGCACTTTGGGATGCTGAGGCAGGCAGATTACCTGAGGTCAAGAGTTTGAGACCAGCTTGGCCAAGATGGTGAAACTCCATCTCTGTTAATAATATAAAAATTAGCTGGGCGTGATGGCACATGCCTGTAATACCAGCAACTTGGGAGGCTGAGGCAGGAGAATCAATTGAACCCGGGAGGTGGAGGCTGCAGTGAGCAAAGATCACGCCAATGCACTCCAGCTTGAGTGACAGAGTGAGACTCCATCTCAAAAAAAAAAGCATAAAGTTCGTTGCAAAGATTATCTTGTTTTTCTGCAAAGCAATCAGAATTGAAATTTGTTAACCACATCAACAAATTAATGATATTTTTACAAGTTGAGAAATAAACTGATATGGGTGGTTTTGCCTCATCTGTCATATGTGACTTTTTTAATTAGAGCAATGATAATATAGCAAATGCTGAAATGTAGGCATATATAAACACATTCTACAGATAAATCATGGGGCTAAATATTTTTATTTTTTATTTTTTAAGACTCTATTCTGATCTTATAGCTACCATAAGCATTACTAGAGTTATACAAATAATTGCATTATAAACATGTTTATAACTTAGCCAAAATATTGATTTTTATAACTTTTTAAGAATAAGAGTTGAAATTTCATACGTGTTTTTTGACAAACTGCAATATTAAGTGTATATTTTTGTTTATTGCTATAATTTAAGAACTTTATTTTAAAAGCAGTTTTGGAAGATTATTAAATTTAGCTTTTGAAGCAGTAACTATTTGAACTGTAGCCAGATGGTCAACAAGGAAACTACATAACTTCAAGTTCTTGTACATTACACGTTTTGAGCAATAAAAGTACTATATTTTCACTGTCTACAAAGCTTCCTTTGCAATTGCCGCACACACGCACACACACACGCACACGCAAAGGCAGGAGACAATGGGGATGGGATTTCTTCTGGGAATGATGAAAATGTTCTGAAATGAGTGTAGAGGTTGGGGTGCCTTTTGAATATATTTTAAAAAACCACTGAATTATATTTTAAGAGGGTGAAATTTATAGTGTGTAAGTTACATTTCAATTTTTTTAAATGTCCAAGGCAGTAGCTTGCCTTGCATGTTGGAGAAACAGCAAGGAAGCCAGTATGGCTGCAGTGGAGTTGAACAAAAAAAAACAATGAGTTCAGGGATGGGACGGGGCATCTGACCACAGAGGCTTTGTTGGTTTTTGTAAGATCTGTGGGTTTTACTCCAATTACATGGGGAACCACTGCATGTTTTGATGTGTGTAGTGACATCGTATCACCTACATTTCAAGGACCAGGCTGCCTGCTGTGTTGGCAGTAGCTACACAGGGACGAGAGTAAAGGCAAGGAGGACCATGAGGAGGCCGCTGCAGTGATCCAGGGAAAGGCGATGCAGTCCTGGGTAAGCTCAGGGAGAGCTGCAGAAACAGAGAAGGGACCGTATCCTGGGCATCGTTTGAGGATCTGCCCACAAAATTTGTTTCTGAGTAGATAATGGACAGGAGTGAAAGAAGGGAGTCAAGGTGGGTAGCTCCAAGGCCTTGTGGCCTGACCATGGGAAAGACAAAGGTGTTATTAACTGAAGTGGAAAAGACTGTGAGCCCAGGAGGCTGGAGCAAGGGGAGACTCAAAGTACAATTTTGTCAACATTTGCAAAGTCACCCTAGTGGAGATGTGGAAGACAGATGTGCAAATGTGGAGTTTAAAAGAGAGTTCTGGGCTGAAGATGTAAATTTGATTCTATCAAAAACTGATGAGATAGTCAAGGTGGTGGATATAAATATTAGTAAATAAGAGAACCAAGGTCTGAGGCTAGGGGGACTCTAAATGACAAAAAAAAAAAAAAGCACAGACAAAAGGAGACTATAGTAACAAATACTGAGATATTGAGAAGTGGCCAGGGAAGGAGGACGAAGCCCATGAGGATGTGACTTCCTGAGAATCACAAAAAGGAAGTATGTCAGCAAGAAGGCACCAGATGCTTCTCACGGGTCTATTAAGAAAAGAACCAAGAATTTGCTGCTGGTGAACTTGATGAGAGAAGTCACTGTGGTCTGGTAGGAGCAAAAACATGATTAGTGGAGATTTAATAAAGAATGATTTTAAAAAATCTTTAGGACCTAGGAATAGAAAAAGTTTTCTTAGAACACAAAGAGCAGCAACCACAGAAAAAAAACAACTGGGTAATTGAACTTTACCAAAATGAAAGCCTTCTGCTCTTCAAAACATGCCATCAGGAAAATGAAATTCTGGTACAGATAAGAGTTTTTAAAAATGAAAAGAGGTAAGCTACTGACTGGGAGAACGTATTCTCCCGTCATACATCTGACAAAGAACTTGAATCTATGGAACTCTTCCACCACAACAAGAAGACAAACAACCCAATTTTAAAATGGACAAAATATTTGGATAGATATTTCACAAAAGAAGATACACACATGGTAAGGAAGCCTATGAAACAGCACTCAGTATTTTCAGTCATTAGGGAAGTACAAATTAAAACCACGCTGAGATACCACAGAGCAGTTGAAATGGCTAAAGTTTGAGACTGACAATACAAGGTTGGCGGGGATATGCAGCCATTGGCACTCTCATACGTTGCTAGTAAGAATATAAAATAGCACAACCACTTTGGGAAATGATTTGGCAGTTTCTGAAAAACTTAAACCTACCATATGACCCAAAAATTCCACTTCCACATATTTACCCAAGAAAAACAAAAACATATGTCCATACAAACCCTTATTCCAAACTCAGTACCTCACTCCTTCCCAATCAAAGCCCTCATCTTCATGGAGCAGACCTACAGATGCTGAAAACCAAACTTTCTCTGGAGCTCTCTTTCTCCTCTGCTTGTCTGCATTTTGACTGAAAGAAACAAGAGTCCCCATGTGCAGCCAGGGAGACCCTCTGGCTTTCACACTTTGCCTTGCACTGATGATTTCTCATCCTCAGACTGTCATTGTTTTTCTCCAAGGTGTTGATGGTCTCCAGGAACGGTCACCTGATTCCAATGTCCTTATAATGGCTACCTCCAGCCCCCAGAATCCCAAGATGACCACCTGAGATGTCACACCTGCCATATGCTTTCTCCCACCAGCACCCAATCTCAGTCTACTACCGTTGAAAATCTCAACAATGTGCCACAATTTGGCACTAGGACTATCAGGGTACACTTAGAATAGTGATGTGGTCTTCATTCCCAGGAAGTCAACAGATAGTCCATCTTCAAAACCCAATTTTAGGTTGCGCTTTGTAGAACCATTTCTGATACCAATTATCATAGGTTGGGATTACAAAAAAAAAAAGTCTCTAAAGCTCTGAGATTCATATGAAGAAAGTTTATTAAGAATTACTCTTGACAGTCATGTCTATAAGGGGTGCGAAAAGCAAAAGTGGGCAAAGGAAGAAGTTAAACTGTAAACTGCTTTCAACGGAAAGCTCAGCTTTGAGAATTTTTGGATCTGGAGTGGCTCTTTGGTATTCTCACATCTTAAGGCCAAAGTCGGGGCCTGTAGACTCCTCTCATCAACCAGCTATTGGAAGGGGGCTGCCCACAGGAAGTGGGTAGCTTGGGCAAGCCAGAGAGCAACCTCCAGGGAGGAATTTGGCTGAGAACTGTCAGCTTCCAGCACAGAGTGCCTCTGTCCTGAGGGGGACCTGGGGGACACAACAGCACCCGCCACACTCACCGCTCACTCTCAAACATACCATGAGCAAAGGACAGCAAAGAGTTCTCTCCCATTTCACCTGTGGAAGTGGATAAACACCAGTATTTCCTTTTCTCAGCCCAGGGCTCTTTCCGCTGAGGGTAAGAGAGAGGCTGAAGGGTTTATCCTGCTCTGGACTCGCAAAAACAAATGAAGACCAGATGGCAGGAGGCCCCGAACCCAGAAATATGGGTTCCAACCTGTCTGCCTGCCTCAACACTGGCCTGAACAGAACATAAAAGATTCCACAACCTCATTCAGAGGGAATCAGAGTTACATACGATTTAATACAATTCAACATATACATAGCTAGTATTTATCAAGTGTACATGTCAGAGCTTATTCTAAACACCATGTGTCTGTGTGTGTCTATGTATTTACATACATAGACATATATACACACATATGCACATAAATCAATACATACATATATACGTGTACTCATATATGTTCATTTAACCCTTAGAGCAGCCCTCCAAGGAAGGCACCACACTTACACCATCACAGGTGAGGAGGCAGAACACGGAGAGGTGACGTGAACTTGCCCAACATTTCTAGAGGTTAGAGGGACAACTTTAAGTTCTGGTTCATTTATCCATCCCATATGTCTTTTCGGGGACTGCAGTCTTTTAGTAACCTAAAAAATGTGATCATTTTTCACTGTGCATAACAGTGTGTAAGAGAGATTTTTCCATGTGTGTAACAGAGATTCTCGTTATGGCCTCCTTCACTGTACAGAACATTAGGGCAGTGTTTCAGCTGCAGTGAGCAGGTCTCAAGGATCATAATCCCAACATCATGATCACCCTCAACCATGTTTGCCTCAAATAAAGTCCTGGGGTTGCAGGGTGTGGGTGGGCACCAGGGCAGACCCCCACAGTGGGACTGGGTGGAACTCTGTGTGTGGGTCACAGCCAGTGAGGGGACAGGGAAAGAGCAGCATGAACAGGAAGGAAACTGGCTGTTCCCACACTTTCCTAGGCCCTGTCCTTGCCCTTGCACTCACAGCCCAGTGTCGCCTACCACCAGCACCCTGACAATTCCCAGACACAGCATCCAGCTCCAGCCACGCTCCCAAATGCAGACCCAGCACCACCCTGCCTGGTAAATGTCTCCACCTGCATGCACAAAGGAGGTATGAACATCTCCGAAACCATCTCACTGCCTTTCTTCCCCAAACCCACTTCTTTGTCTCCCCAGTTCTGGTTGTTGGGGCCATCATCTGCCCACCCACCACAAGAAAAAAACACAGGATCACCTTGTCATTCTCTGACATTGCCTGCTTCTACTGGCTGACGAGCCCAGTAACCTTCCCGCAGGAGCACAGCACACAGGGCGGTTGGTAGAAGTCCTTTTGCCTGTCCTCAAGGCTAGTTCTCCCCATCTCTGTCTATCAGGAATTTCCTCTATGAATTATAAACCCTGGAAGATAGTGATTGCTCCAGTCTCCTGTACCTGTGAGAGACACTGTCAATGAACGACAAGGACTTCAGGTCCATACATGAAATAAAAATGTATCAATTTGAGCAAAAATGGCATCTAGTGGATTACTGATTGGCATTAGCAGTTGTTTCCAAATGGGTGATGAGAGGAATCAACTGAGGAATCTATTTCAAAAGTCCAGTCTCCTGGAACATGCCCCCGGGAAGGCAGCCAACGGACAGGATTTCCAGGTAAATATGAACTTCAGATAAACCGTGAATTGTGGTTTATTCCAAATATGTTGCATGTAATATTTGAGACATACTTTTATTTAATAAAATATTTGTTGCTTACCTGAAATGTAGATCTAGTTCAGCATCCTATGTTTTTATTTGCCAAATCTGGCAACTCTAACAGGCCTATAGAATCAAGTAGCTTTTGAGCCCTTGGAATGGGCTTAATCTGAAATTTCACACAAGTCCGACTGGTTATCAGTGGAGACTGCAGGGCCCTGGTGAGGGGACAGCAGTTCAGTTCCAGACCCTCTGCCGGGCTGCACAGCTTTCCTTGGAATCGGGGTACTCAGCCCCTCACACCCAGTGGGACCAGGCAGTACCTTGGCTGGAGCTTCTCAGAGAGCCTAAATGCCAACCAAGGCTGGCTCATGATGCACTCGTGGCTTTGGGAAGCACCATAATGTGTCAGAGTGAAAAATAAACAAAATTGAAGTCCAGAGAACTCTGCTCATCTGCTGCTTTCTCTACTTACCAGCTGTACAATCTTGGAAAGGCACCTAAGCTCTATGATCCTCATGCATTTGTTTTTTTCATTAAAGAAATATTTATTGGGTGCCTTTTATGTGCAAGGTCCTCTGCCAGGCCCTGGGGACTTAACAATGAACAAGGCGGGCATGGTTCTGCGCTCACAGAGGGCACACATGTGTAACAGACAAGTAACTAAAAATGCAAAGGCTGTGAATGAAACAAACAGGGGGCTGCTTAGAGTCTGAGGTGGGCAAGGGCATCTGGGCTGCATGGTCCCCCAGAAGCTTTCTCTGAAAAGGTGACAATTAAGCTGAGACCTGCAGGATGAAAAGAAGCAGCCATCAGCAAGCCTGGATGTCGTAACCATGTCCTTTATTTTCTGTATTCTCATGTTTTGACATCTTGGGTCTTGCTGACCCCGAAGGGGCTGCCCCTCCCAGGGTTAGCCAGTTCCTAAAGATCTCAAACAGCTCAACTGTACACACCTTTCACATGCAAAGCAGCCAATCCAGAGTCCATACCCCGACCCCTGCTTCATGGGGTTCTCCTACAACATTGCTGAATTCACTTTGTTTTTAGGAGGGTCTTGCAGATCCCTTGGGATTTTCTACAGAGCTAATCATGTCATCTGCAAATGGAGACAGTTTTATTTCTTCTTTCAAATCCATATGGCTTTTATATCCTTTTCTTGCATTATTGTACTGGCTAGAGCTTCTAGCACAATGCTGAATAAAAGTGGTGAGGGCAGGCATCCTTGCTTTTCCCCTGTCCTAGAAGGAAAGCACCATTAAGTATAATGCTAACTGCAAATTTTTTTTAATAAATGCTCTTTATCGAATTGAGGATGTTCTCCCTCTATTTCTATTTTTTTCTGACAGTTTTTAATCATAAATAAACATTGGATTTTGCCAAATTCTTTTTTCCACATCAACTTTAGGTTGTTACTATGGTGAAATACACTGATGACTTTTTGAATATTGAATCATCATTGTATCCCTAGAAAAAAAAATCCCACTTGAAATAGTATATATTTCTTTCTATCGGTTGCTGAATTCTATTCTCTAGTATTTTGTACTATGTCTGGTTTTGCTATGAGACCAGTCTAGTTTTGGTATTACTCGCTTCACAAAGATGAACTGGAAAGTGTTCCCTTACATTTTTTTGAAAAGATTTTTGTATAGAATTGGTGTCAATTCATCCTTAAACATTTGGTAGAAGTATCCGATGAAATTATATGAGCTTAGAAATTTCCTTCTTAGGAGATTTAATTACAAATTCAATTTTCTTTATTACAGCACTAATCAAAATAACTATCTCACATTGGCTGAGTTGCAGAAGTTTGTGTTTTCTGATGAATTAGTTCGCTTCATTTATGTCAAATTTGCATGTGTAGTTGTTCATAGTATCCCACATCATATTAATGTCTACACGTCTGTATTGATATATCAGGTTTCACTCCTGATATTTGTAATTTGTGTATTTATTCTTTTTTTTCTTTGCCAGTCTTTCTAGAGGTTTATTAATTTTATTGATGTCTTCAAATAATCGGTTTTTTTGTTTCGTTGATTTTTTTTCTATTGTTTTTCTGCTGTTGATCTCATTGATGTCTGTTCTTTATTTTTTCCTTCCTTCTGCTTACATTTTGACATTTTCAAACTTCATGAGGTGGGAGCTTGGATTATTGATTTTCAACTTTCTCCTTTTCCGGTTCATGTGTTGAGACATACAAACGTTGCTCTCAGCACTGCCTTAGGTGTGCACACACACGTTTTTGTATGTTGTGTTTTCATTTTCCCTCGGTTCAGTATATTTTTTAATTCCTTTAATATTTCCTCGTTGTCTCATGGGATTTTCACAAGCATGCTGTTGAGTTTCCATGTGTTCAGAAATTTTCTGATCATTTTTCTGTATTGATTTCTAGTTTGATTCCATTATATTAGAGAATGTACTCTGTATGATTTCAATTCTTCTAAATTTGTTAAAGTCTGTTTTGTAGTTCAGGGTATGTTCTATGTTGCTACCTACTTTGTGGGCCTGAAAAGAATGTGTATTTTGCTGTTGTTAGACAGAATATTCTCTAAATGTTAACCACACGCTGTTGGTTGAGGGAGTGGTCGAGTTCTTTTATACACTTGCTGATTTTATGTCTAGTTATTCTAGCAATTGTTGAGTGAGGAACACTGAAGTCTCCAACTATAATTGCGGATTTGTCTGTTTCTCCTTTCAGTTCCATCAGTTTTTGCTTCACACATTTTACAGCTCTTTTAGATGCCTGTCTTCTTGGTGTGATGACCCTTCATTATTAATAATATTCCTCTCTGCCTGTGGTACTTTTCTTTGCTCTGAAATTTACTTTATCTGTTATTAATGTAACCATCCCTGGTTTCTTTTGATTAACATTTATATAGATATCCTTTTCCATTTTTTTGTTTTCAAACTGCCTATATCATTATGTTTGAAGTGAGTTTCCTATAGACAGCATACAGTTGAGTCCTGCTTTTTAATCCACTCTGTCAATCTATGCTTTTTATTTGCCACAGTAAGACCATTTATATTTAATATCATTTATGGTATGTTAGGGCTTAAAGCTGCCACTTTATTTTTTTGCAGATCACAGAACTTTATTAAGATGGAATCACTGCAAATTACATAGAAGCTACTAGCCTAAGCCAAAATCTATGAGGGTCATATGAATTTACAGTTACACAAATAACAAACAAGCAGCATATTCAAAACCATAAGGAAATATCCTGATGCCCAGGTGATGAAGGCTGGGGTGAATAAGTCCACAAATTTATTTCAAGTTGTTAAAAAGTTCATGGGCCAAGCAGTGGTCCCTTGCATGCAAAAAGTCAAAGAGCTCCTCTTGCAATCCTCTTCTGCATGTGATTGAAAGGACACACGCTTGTCACAGAGCTCTAGCTGCTCCCAGGCCTTTACACATTTCGCCAACTGCTCCCATTGCCCTCTCACTGTTGTTAGGGGATTCACTCATTCCTCCTCTTCCTCTTTCTCCTCCTTAGGATCTCAGGACCTTCTTGGCATCTTTCACTCATCCTCCAGTCCCATGTCTGGCTACGGTTCCAGAGTCAACACCAGCAGCAACAGCGGCCCCTAATCTACTTCAGGATCAAAAAGGACTTGAATTTTTTGTTTTGTTTTTTATTTCTGTCTTCTTTTACTTGCTTTGCTGTAGATTACTTGAACTTTTAGAATTCTATGTTGCTTTATACTGTTTTTGAATATATAGCTCTTTGAGTAGCTTTTGTGTATGTGGCTGCTGTAGTATTACATCATATGTACATAATATCACTATCTAATGGTGTCATTATTTCATCAATTCAAGTGAAGTATAAGCACCTATCTCTTTATAAGTCAATTTGCCCCCTCATTGTCTTGACTTGTTTATGGTCACCCTGCATAGGATGGATCCCTTCCAAAATTTGCTTTAGGTGTCAAGACTAGTGATACCGTATTCACCCCAAGAGAAAATGAAATGGCTCATGACTCATAATGAGGTTTTCTGAGGAGAGCATGGTGGCTTACAAGCAGTGCCAAAAATGGCTTGAGAGGGCAGAGAAAAGTTTGGGGTGTTTATGGTGGTTGTGGGTAAGGCCAGAGTAAAGGTTCCTGCATGTGGTTCCAACCTCCCCTGGCTGAAGGAGGGAGAACCCAGGCTTTCTTAACAGTTTGCCCAGAGGTGAAGCAGAAACAGAAGGATGAGTGATGAGGCTTCAAAGCTGTCAACCATCAAACATCAAAAAAACTGGATCAAGCTCTATTACATCATTATTTCCTGTACATACATGTGAAGTTCGTCTCTCCATCTTTTATGTTAAATAAATATTTTCTAATATACCATTTTAATTCCCTTGTTGTTTCCTTAAGATTGTTTTTGAGTTATTTTTCTTAGTGGTTGCCATGGGGATTATACTTCATTCTAACTTATATCAATCTAGTTCAAGTTAATAACAACTTAATTTTAATGGTATGTAAAAACTTTTGTTTCTGGCCAGCCGTGGTGGCTCACACCTGTAATCTCAGCACTTTGGGAGGCCGAGGCAGGTGGATCACCTGAGGACCAGAGTTCAAGACCAGCCTGCCAACACGGTGAAATCCCAGCTACTCAGGAGGCTGAGGCAGGAGAATCACTTGAACCCAAGAGGCAGAGGTTGCAGTAAGCCACTCCAGATCATGACACTGCACTCCAGCCTGGGCAACAAGAGTGAAACTCCATCTCAAAAAAAAAAAACTTTTGCT
>CAUYLG010002097.1:0-23272 GCA_963573385.1 Cacajao melanocephalus | reverse complement strand
TGTCTCGAGACACGTCTCGGGGGCGGGGCGGGGGCGGGAGGGCCTGTGAGGCGGGGCGTGGACTCGTAGGGGAGGGGCGGAACCTTGGGGCGGGGCGCGGGCGGGGTCTCAAGGCAAGCTCGGAGGCGGGGCGGGGGCGGGGTCTCAGGCAGGGACGGAGTCTTTGAGGCAGGGGCGGGGTCACGGAGGCAGGGGTTGCCAGAGCGGGGCGGGCGTCACACTTGCTGCTGGTATATGCCGGGGTTCAGCCGGCACATGCACATCAGCCAGAAGACGCACACGGTCATGGACACCCAGATCCAGAAGTCCTCGTAGGGCTTGGCGTGCGGCCCGCGGCAGGTGCGGACAGGGTGCTCGTCCTCCTCTCGGCAGCACCCACAGCGGGCCTTGTGGAGCCTGGACCTCAGCCATCTCTTCTAGTAATAGCCTTGGGTGACGTAGCCACTGCCCTGGGCGCCGTTGGCAATGTGGCCACAGGCCTTGAGCTTTATGACATCGAAGACGGAGAAGGCGACGGTGATGGAGCCCTCAGTAATGATGATGGGGCCCTCACTCGGTGACCGGGCCCTCAGCATTGGCCTCCGGAGGGAGGTCATGACCCGCGGTGAGGAGGCCGCCTTTCTTCTCTTTGCCTTTGGTGATGTCAGTAAAAGAATCTTTACCTTGGACGTCAGCAGGGAAGAAGGAGGCGGGGAGGGAGCCCTTGACCTGGGAGGCAAGGCCACCAGCGTTAGTGTCTAGAAGGGGGTTATGACCCGCAGGGACCAGGCCCTGGCCGCTTCCTTCCTTCCCGTTGCCTTCAGCCACCTCAGCAATGGCGCCCTTGACATCAGTAAAGATGAAAGGGAAGGTGACAGAGGCCTCATCAGTGGCCACGGGGCCATTGGTGGCCTCCAAGAGGGTGTAGTTGCCGGCGGTATTGGTGAAGATGTCGGTGAGGGAGGAGGGTAAGGTGAGGGAGCCCTCCCCGCTGGTGGAGAGGCCCACACAGTAGAACAGGGTTGGCATGAGTTAACCCGCAGAGACGGGGCCATTGCTGAGGGAGAAGGGGCCCAGGCCCTAGGCCACACCGACAGGGCTGCAGAGGGAGCCCCAGCTTTTGAAGAGGAAGCCATTGAGCTCGAAGGTCTAGATGCTGCTGCCCAGGAGGCTGGGGCTGTGGAAGATGGGGTCTCCAAAGTCTACCCGGAAGCCTTTGCCCCCCCCCGACATGGTCACAGAATCCCCAGACAGGTAGATGGAGCCCTGGCCAGTGATGGGGCCCCCAGGGCTGCACAGCGGCCCTCATAGGCTGCCCTGGTGAGCAGGCTCAGGCCAAGGCCCTCTCTGTAGCAGTCCTTCAGAATGTGCAAGACCAGCCTGCAGTGGAAGGACCGCCCGCCTCGGGGGGCTCACCGGGCAGTCCCCGGGCACCCAGCACCACCTGCATCGCTGGCTCCAGACGCACACCCTCACCAGCCCTGGGCGGCCGGCCTGGTCCCACCACAGGTGGAAGAGGACCTGCACGTGGGCCAAGGCCCAGGCCCCTGGACAGCAACTTCACTGGAGCCTGCAGGATGGGGGGCGGGGGCGGAAGAGGTGCAGGTGAATGGAGGGGAAAAAGCCCTGCTGCCCCAGGCCACACGGCCAGCCCTCATGCTCTGCTCTGCAGCCTCCTTGCCCACCCGTCCCCAGCGCCTCACCACCCCCTGCCCCACATCCCACACTCAAACCTCAAACCTCACCCGCCAGCCACCAGGGCCGTGGCCAAGGCAGCCCAACACCCGCTCCTGCCTGTGCCGAGGTTCTGAAACCGCCAGCCCCTTGGCCACACACAGGCGAAGGCAGGCCCACGCATTCCAGCCTGCAACCCGCTCATCTGGAGCGCTGAGAAGCAAAGCGAACTTCTTATCCACAGTCTAGCAGCAAAACCCGCTCTGGCCTGGCCTCTGTGAGGCGTCACGCCTGCTGCCGGCTTTGCTGGTTGTTTTGTGAGTTGGGGTTAACACAGGAAGAGGCAGGCCTGCTAACACACTTAGGAGGGGAAAGGCATGGGTCTGGGGCTGTCGCTGGGGGCTCAGCAAGTGGGGGTCCCTGCCCCTACTGAGGGGAGGCCATCCCCCCATCACCTGCTAGCTGTGGGGAAAGATGTCTTGGAGCCTGGGGTCATGGCCCAGGCAGCCCTGCTGGGTGTCACCAGCGAGGGGAGATTTGGGGAGAGCACAGGGGTTGGGGGGTTGGCTTGTCCGCAGCGGTCACCAGACCAGTGACCATTCACTAGCCACACAAGCAGCTGTGAGCTTTGGGGAACCCTGCACCAGTGAGAGGCTCTGCTTCAGTGCCAAGCAGTGGAACTTTCTGGATGACAGAATGTGCTACAGCCGCCTTGCCCTGCCTGCAGCCTCCAACCACAGGGGCCACAGAGGCGGTGGACACGGTCATGCTGCAGGAACTGCTGACTGTTTAAATGGGACTGAGGAGCCTGTCGAAGCCACAGGCACTGGGGCTGGGTGTTGGGGTGCGGCCGCCTCAGTTCTCTCCCCAAGCTGGGCCCAGCTGCAGCCGTGTCCACAGCCTCGGCCACCCAGAGCCGTCTCCACCTGGCTGTAGGGACAGTGACGTGCTTCCAAGCACTTCCCAGACCTTGACGCAGGTTGTTACTCTCCTAACTTCTGAAAAAGCCGGGATTCTGCACACACAGGGCCCCAGGGAGTTCAGGCGCAGGCGCTGAGGAGCTGTGTCAAAGGCCAGGACAACCGCCCCTCTGCCAGGGCATTCCCACAGAGGGACTGACCAACCATCATCCTGGGGGCCTGTTGGGCCGGAAGTCTGCGAGGCTGTGGAGCTGCCCTTCGCCCTCCCGGCGGGCGCCCGGCAGAGCTGGGGATGCCTTGCTGGGTGGAACACTCCACCCTGCTGCACTGACAGCACTGCCACCATGACGGCAGCCCGTGAGGCTCACAGGTGACCCACAGCCACCTCGGGCTCCCGATCAGGGCCGAGCACCCTCGAAGTGTGGCCAGCAGACGGCTGCGAGGTCACGGCAGCACCATGGGAACCAGAGATGAGCCTGTGTCCAAGGGGAGCGCCGGCCCGAGGCGCCGAGGGAGGGAAACGAAACCTCCGTGAGGCACCCACCGTGTCTTCCCCCAGGACCCTGTGTCAGCAGCTGTGTGCCAGCATGGAGAGGCAGGCGCTGAGACGGAAAAGGAGCACCCAGCCCCACCCTCCCGTCTCAGGGACGAGACGAGGCCCAACAGCCCCACCCAGCCTTTCGGGCCACCCAAGGGCCTGTGGAAAAGCACCTTAAGCCCCCCCCTCCCCAGGGTCCCCAGCCTCCAGCCACAGCTAGAGCCCCACCAGCAGGTACTGGCGTCCTGGGACCAGGCTGTGCTCAGGTAGCAGAGCCCAGATGTCCCAGGGTTTCCTCTTGGCCATGATCGGGGTGAAGATGCTGGCCCACACATCTGCCCCGGCCCCGTCCATGCTGCCGTCCAGCTCTACAGTGCAGGCCGAGGGCTGCACCCACCAGGGGACCCAAGGAAGCGTCCTGCTTCCAGTGCCTGCCCATCAGCCACCTTGACAACAGCACCGTCTCCACGGCAACCAGGTTTGTCTCAGAGAAACGGGAAGCGGAAAGGAGAAATACAGTGCCATCTCCTGTGACCCCGACAGCCTCCCTGTGGCAGCACTGTGTTGGGCCCGTGGACGCGCAGGGGCCTCCCCCGGCCTGTGCGGTGCAGAGGCCCTGGTGTTTCCACAGATCACACTCAGGAACCATCCACTGCCTCCTCCTCCTGCTGCGCATCAGGGACAGGGGCCCCCAGTCATCTGCTGCTGAACTCTTGGTGTGTTTTCAGCTGCGGCTATCATGTAGCTTACTCACCCAGCTTCTCTCTGCACACAGCACTAACGCTTTTCACACAGACAAAGCTATGAAGAACTTTATGGAACGTGTATCATTGCAAATTGTCCCATGGGTGTATTCTTCTGAGCTCTTTACTCGTGAGAAATAGAAAACATTTACATAAAATGCCTAAAACATAAATGCAGAGCTTCAGAAATTGTTCTAAAGTCTTAGGTCACTACCTCCCAGAGGAAGAAACAAAACCTTGCCAGCCTCCAGAACCGGCCTGTTCCCTCCCGATTTCAGCCCTTGGCCCCCGCCCCCGCCCCCGCCCTCCTGGCGGAGGTGCCACGGCCTGGCCGGATCAGGTAGAGTCCTCAACGCCCGTGATGCCTCCCTCACCCAGCCCTTGAGCTGTGCAGCTTCTGAGCTTTACATAAACACTTCATGCGTGTGCCCAGCTTCTCACACCTTTTCAGGTGGTTTAGTGTGTGAGATTCAGCGGCATCGCTATGCCTGGCAACCACCCATCAGGGCACAAGAAAGGGTGAGTCGAGAAGGAGCCGGGAAGCAGGGGCGGAGGCGGCTGCCGATCCCCGCACGCGACCTGGAAAGCTCAGCGCAGATCTACCCGCGGGAGTCTCGAGCTGCCTGGCTCTCCTCACAGCTCCCACCTTGCATCTCTGCCCTGCACGCTGAACCATGTCTTCTCGTTTTTCTACCACTCCACACGTTCCGTCTTGGTCTCTGCCACTCGGCAGCTAACCCTGGAAGCGCGTGTACTGCTGTCATCGTTTGCATTTCTTTTGGCCCTTTCAAATCGTCTCTGCTGAACACGTGGCATTCTTCCAGCTTGTGGCTATCGTGCAACTTTATCAAATAACCTTTTGGATGGCAATTCTGGCCCTTCTGAAATGCATGACCTCTTTCTGCCATGCAGCTGGGTTCGACTGCAAGATAGAAGAGGAAGTCACTGGGCCGGGCTCTGGGAAGGCCCCTCCATGCAGGGCAGACCGCTCCTGAAGGCCCTGCTTTTCTCCTCCAGCTTCCCCTTCTTCTGTCCATCAGTGCACGGATGATGGCCGCCCTCCAGCCGCTGTCTCAGACCTGCCTCAAGCTTGGAGCTGTGAGCTCAAGGAGCAGGAAGGCGGGAGCCTGGAGCCGTGGTGACAGCCGGAGGGTCGCCTACCTCTGGGTTTCCTGTTCACACAAGAAGTAAGCCAGCTGCCACTGTGGTCTTGAGGCTCCGATCTCTGGCACTTTGGATTATCACGCAGCTGGCCGGAGTGACCCTAACTCACGTGCCGGGTGGCACCTGAGGTCCTGGGGTTTGCTGGTTGGTTCAGGGCCACCGTGCATGTGTGGGCCCCTTGTGATCCTGGTCCTGTGCCTGCAGTGGTCTGAGAGACACAGGCTTCCCGCTTGCCTCCAAAAGCCTCGGTCCACAAGGCCCCCACAGAGGACCTCCTCCCGCCCACCACAGCCCCCCAAAGACAGCATTTCCTGGCCGTTCCCCACCACTCTGCGGCCACAGCCCTGACTGCCAGTAACCCCCACCACCTCCCCCGACAGGCTCCTCAGCCCCGGAGGCCACACCTGGCTCTAAGTTTAGGGAAGAGCTTTGGAATGATGACTGACCAAAATCACTCAAAATAACCTTTTGGATGGCAATTCTGACCCTTCTGAAATGCAGGGAGCTGGCTGCCCCGACATTCTTTGCTCAAGAATCGTTGGCTGTTCCTTAGACCCATCCAGAGGCCCAGACGGTGGACAGCAGAGAGGGCAGCTTCTCCATGCCTCCGTCGGCCTGCCCAGGTGTCTGTCTCCCAAACCCACGAGCCACGCCCTGCAAGAGCTGCTTACGTGGCCTCTAACAGATCCGCCAGCCACGAGCTCACCTTCCTCTTCACCAGGGCTGGAGGAGGCAGGGTTTGCACAGCACCCATGGGTCCCTGCAACATGTGCCAGCTAGGCACAGGAGCCCCACATCAGGCTCTAGGACCCAGGCCTGGTGCAAACGCCTTCCGACCCCACTCCCTGCCCAACCTCCCCAAGGGACTTCTCCAGGACAGGGTGGGATGGGGATGGGGGATCAGACCCGGGAAAAATCTATCAGGGGGAGCTAGGTGCCCCTTCAGCACCGCCGCCCACCCGGCTCGGCGGCTTAGCGTTCCCTCTCCCCTCAGACACGTGCTGTCCTTCTGGGGACGCTTCCTCACACACTGGTACCCGTCTTCCTGAGCTCAGTTCTGGGGAGGGCAGCTGGCAGGCTGGGGAGTCCCACCGCAGTCTCCCACAGGGAAGGACGTTCAGCCTGGGCCTGAGGGGCAGAGGCAGCAGATCCCAGCGAGGGAGGAGCTGAAGCCAAGGCCCAGCGGGGCCAGAGGGCAGGTCAGCTGACTGGATGGCGGTCCTTGCTCAGCAGGATCCCATCTCTGTGTGTGTGATGAGGAGAGGGAGAAAGAGAAGACAGGAAAAGGAGCCGGGCAGAGCATGGTGGCCCCTGGCAGGTGCTGGGGCTCACCCTCCCCCCACAGACCTCAGCTCGTGGCTGCAGTGACAGGAACAAAGCCACCTCCCAGACCCTAGGCCCTGTGGCCTGAGGGCCCAGTCCCACGGGCCATGGGTGGCCCAAGGCTCCGTGTGGCTCTGCCCCTGTGCTGCCCAGGCAGGCGGGGATCCAGTCCCCGAAGCTGGGGACACAGCCTCTGTCCGGCCACTCTATTGCTGAAGACATCTCCACTGTGCAAGAGGCCCCTTGCTCTCCCGCTCCAAGCTGTGGCCCTGTGGGCTGGGGCGGCCATTCCAAAGGAGCCATGCAAGGGGCCTCCTGCACTCACCCTCAGGGGCCTCCTGCACTCACCCTCCCGGCATCCCACCCCACGGCCTGTCACTCGCTGCTGCTCAGCCTGCTGCAGAGCTTGAGTGACACCCACTGCCCGGGAGTGAGAAGGCACCACACATACAACACACACACAACACATCACACACCACCACACACACCACACACACACTACACACTGCACACAACACACAACACACACAAAGCACACAGTACACAACACATAATACACATGAACAGAGATACATACACACCAACACACACAATACACATACCACATACAACACACACACACGCATATACACATGCACACACTGGGAGATTTAAAACATAAATTGACATGAAAGTACTAACCACATTCTAGGAAGTTTAGAAAACAGCAGGGGAGGGGTAGAAACGGCCTGGCGCCCCGTCTTAACCAAAAACCCAACTGCTTTTATTCTCATTTGTAATAAATAGTGGAAATATCTCATTCCATTTTTTAAAAGTTTATTCTTAAATTGGGCAGATAAATTGTGTGTTCGTTTTTAACTTCTGGGAAATGTTTCGAAAACAGGATAGAACAGCGTTTTTATTTGCAAACACTATTAACCATTTCCTGTTCCAACCTCAGAAACGGCTGTGAATCAGGCGTTGCCTCTCCGCACGGGTGCCCTTGGCCCCGGCCGGCCACGGCATCGCTTCCACCCCCCCAGCCCAGCGCCCGCGGCCTCCCACTGCGGAGGCAGTTTCGGGATGGTCCTGCTGTTTCCTGTGCTTCCCCTGCCCCGGCCCGGCGTCCCTGCGTCCCCAGGTGGATGGAAACTTCCCGCGGGCCCGAGAGAGCGCGGGAAATCCCCTCCCCACCACTTTCCATCGGTGCTGGCTCCTGTTCCAGCTCACGATGCCCCGTCTCATCGTCTCATCGCTGCCGTGAGCCGGGCGCCATGTGCCATGACAGGCAGGCCCCTAGGAAACTCCAGGGCTTCTCTTCTCAGACCGGGAGCACGGGAGGGCTCCTTCTCTGGGGCCCTGAGAGCAAGGCCCCTGTCTCGGAAAGCAGCCTAGAGCCCCTGCTGCCTGAGCTAGCTGGCCCACAGAGGGCTTCCGGGGCCTTTATTCATAGTCGCCGGGAACCGGAGTCCACCCAGACATACTTAAACTGAAGAATGGCTGACTAAACTGCGGTGTGGACATCCTCACCACAGCCGGATGGCTCAGCACAGAAAGGAACCGGCTGCTGGGACACACACTGGGTCATCTCCAAGGAATCCACACACACAGCACACACCACACGACACACACCGCACACAGGAGGACGTGCACTGCACCTTCCCACGGCCGTCGCTGACATGAAACCGTGATGGAGGGGAGGACAGGCTCGTGGCCACCAGCAGGGACCCCGTGGTGACGGGGACGTTCTGCAGCCTCACCATCGGGGCACACAGGAGCCTTCACTTGTGCCAACCTTGTGTGTGCAACCCTGGATACACACACATCGCCAGGAACGGGGGACTCGAGGTGGGAACGGCTCGTCCCTCATCAAAGTCATTGACCTGGTTGTGACGTTGTCCTGTGGTTTTCCGAACTGTTGTCATTCAGAGAAACTGAGCCAAGTGTGTGAGGGAACATCTGTATGATTTCTTAGAACTGTCAGTAAATCTACAATTATCTCAATTGAAAATGATACAACACTCAACCAAAACATACAACCATCAGCCGGGTGTGACGGCTCACGCCTATAATCCCAACACTTTGGGAGGCCAAGGTGGGAGAACTGCTGGAGGCCCCGAGTTCAAGACCAGCCTGGGCAACATAGGGAGACCTCCCCCACCCGCCCAAATCTCTACCAAAAAAATATTGGCTATGAGCTGGCCACAAGGTGCACGCCTGAGGTCCCAGCTACTCAGGAGGCCAAGGAAGGAGGATCACTTGAGCCTGGGAGGTAGAGGCTGCAGTGAGCCGAGATCACACGGCTGCACTCCAGCCTGGGTGACAGAGCAAGACCCTGTTTCTAAAAGAAAATCAACAAACAAAAGTCACATACAACTTGGTTTGTTGTAAATTATCTTTTAACTGAATGTCCTGGATTGAATCTGGCCGCTCCCGTCCCAGGCCCAGTGACTTGGAGGGAGCATGACCCTCAGTGAGGAAGAGCATGAACGTCCAGGTTCGCCAGGAAGGGAGGGTGAGACAGGAGACTCGGAGGGGTGGGCAGGGCCAGCCAGCCGAGGGCTCCCCAGACCCCATCTTCCTCTCCTCCTCGTGATGGAAGACAGCAGTGGGAGCCGGCTGGGCAGGAGGCTGGAGCTGAGGGTGTGCGTGGAGGAAAGTGTGCGTGCTGGTGAGCATGCGTGTGTTGGCAGCATGTGTGTACCGGGGAGCATGTATGTTTGGGGGTTGTGTGTGTGTGCTGGGGATTGTGTGTGTGTTGGGGATTGTGTGTGTTTGGGTTTTGTGTGAGTACTGGGGATTATATGCATGCTGGGGTCGTATGTATGTGTTAGGGATTGTGTGTGTTGGAAATTATGTGTGTTGGGAATTGTGGGGGGATTGTGTGTGTGTGCTGGGGATTCTGTGCATGTTGGGAGTTGTGTGTGTGCTGGGATTCTGTGTGTGTTGGGGATTGTGTGTGTTTGAGACAGTATGTATTGAGGATTCTGTGTGTGTGTGTTGGGAATTGTATGTGGGGGAATTGTGTGTGTTTTGAGGATTGTGTGTGCTGGGGATTCTGTGCATGTTGGGAGTTTTGTGTGTATGCGTGTTGGGGATCGTGTGTGTTGAGGATTGTGTTTTGGGGATTGTGTGTATTGGGAACCTCATGTGTGTGTTGAGGATTGTGTATGTCAGGGATTTTGTGTGTGTGTTGGGGATTGTATGCATGTCGGAAGTTGTATGTGTGTTGGGATTGTATGTATTGGGAATTGTGTGTGTGTATTGAAGACTGTGTGCAGGGGAATTGTGTGTGTGTTGAGGACTGTGTGTGCTGGGATTCTGTGTGTGTTGGGGATTGTGTGTGTGTTGGGGATTGTGTGTGCCTTGGGGACTGTGTGTGTCGTGGATTGTGTGTTGGGGATTGTGTGTGTTGTAAATCATGTTTTGGGAATTGCGTGTGTTGTAGATTGTGTGTGTTACGGATTGTGTGTGTGTTGGGGACAGTGTGTGTGTTTTGGTGAGGGTGTTGGTAACTGGTCAGGAGTGTGATATTGGGGTACAGGCCCCATGAGTCCCCACCCTAGGCCTGAGCCCTGGGACCTCCTATCTGCTTCAGGGTGGGGTCCCAGGACCCTGTGGGTTCAGCCCGCTAGGCCAGGCCCCATGCCCAACCCCCGCATCCCTGCAGGCCCTGTGCCCTCCAGGCTCAGACCCCAGGCCCCTCCCTGGGTCCGTGTGTCCCTCTGCAGGCGCTCCGCTGAGTGGCAGCACGGAGAGACCAGCCTTGGTGCCCACAGGCCGCTGGCTGCATGCTGAGCCCCCCCACCAGGTCTCCTCTCCCACTGTCCCAGGGCCTCCGGTAGGACTAGAGGGAAGAGGGAAGGGGGCGGGCGACAGGGAGGGACAGGAGGGCGAGAGGAGGGAGTGGGAGATGGAGAAGGAAGGGAAGGGCAAGATGGAAGCTCGGTTTCTCCCTGTGCCCACCCCTACCCCGAGACACGCGTCCAAGCACTTGCAGGTGGGATTCTGGGGGCAGGGCCTTGGTGGTGACGAGACCCCCTAGGGGTCTGATGGCATCTCCCATCTCCGAGCCCACCTCCTGGGCCCCAGGTCCCTGTCAGCACACACAGCGGCATTCCCAGTTCTCAGAGGACAGCTTTGTCCCACACAGCTCAGAACCTGGAAGGCCCATTCCAATAGCGGAGCAGAGGCGGAGCACTCAGCAGAGGCTGGACACCCCTGCGGCCTGGGGGCAGCGGAGGGTCTGTCCAGAACCTGCTTTCAGGCCAAGTACAGTCGGTGGGACGAGGTAGCCACTCATGTACTCCCTGGTGCGGCGTCCGATTGTGGAGGCGCCTATGGACCAACCCTTCTCCAGCCCCCAGGGTACGAGGGTGGGTGTGCCAGGAGACAGTTGCTGGGCCCACCTTAGCTCTCTGGCAGCATCATGGGTGCTGCCAGGCTCCCCTAAGGGCCCCCAAAAGCCCACCTGGCCAGCCTGCCCCCCCAGCCCCCACCAAGCCACCCACACAGCCTCCCGTCTCTGAGACCCGGGAGTGGCCCTTTGTTCATAAACGAGAGCTTCCTCGCCGTGGCCGCGGCACGCAGACATCACCTTTGATGCTCTTACTGCACCGTTTCGGTGTCTTTAATGTTTCCCTTCACAGCCGGGCCGAGTGCTGCTCCGAGTCAGGCAGCCTCGCCAGCTGTCAGGCGGTTTCCAGCCTCGCTTCGGTTATTTTAAGCTGATGAGCCTGACGCATCTCATCACTAATATCAGCAGTTTCATTTCTCCTGTTTTCCATTCGCTGTAATGAAATGCTCAGGCCAGAATACGAGGAGATGAGCAAGCCATTTCACAAAACACCAGGCATCAGCCATGCCCAGGCACTGGACCCCCGAACCACCCCACCCCGGCACGAGTGGGCTGGAGGGCAGGGCCTGGGGGGTAAGGTCAGGGCTGGAGGGGGAGGTCAGCCTCACGGCCAGCACCCTCCCACAAGGCTGCTGGAGGCATCACTCAGTGGAAAGATCTGGAAATGCGGCCACCGTGTGGGGTCATCCAGAAGGTGAAGGTGGAGGGGAGCGGATTAGCCGGGGACAGTTGTCACTCAGTGGGGTTACCTGTGCTCCAGAGAGCGGACTGGGCGGAGAAGGCAGAGGCCAGACACCTGCCCCCAGCAGGGCAGACGCTGTGAGCAGCCCGAGGCTCCCAGAGGCGCTGACCGAATGGGGGTGGGGTCCAGCCGAACCCTCACTGCAGCCCCAGGAACCTGAGCCCAGAGGGGACCACCCACCTTCCCCAGGCAGGAAGGCCTGGCCCCCAGGGAGATGGTGGGGAGGTCCTGCCCCCATCCCACAGCCTCAGGAAGGGCAGCTCAGGCTGGTTCTGGAAAGAGGCCACAGTAGAGTGAGCAGAGACACAGAATGGAGGAGGGGGCCTGAGCTGGGGAGACCCCACAGGGTGGGGACTGCGGGCCCACCTCCTCCCCGTCTCCTCTGTCTCTCTGTCTCTCTGTCCCTGTCTCTCTCCCTCCCCCACCCTCCTCCCCAGTTCTACCCCCTCCTCTCCCCCTCCCCCAGCACTGCCTCTGTCACTCCCGCCCACATGGAGGTGGAGGAAGAGGGGGCGGGAGCAAGGGGCGGGCACCCTCCCTTCGACCTGCCCTGGACGGTTTCCCTTCCGCTCACATCTGCCTGAGCAGTAGAGGCAGTGGCTGGCACTGGCCGGGCTGCTCCCGGCATGCAGGTCCCACGGGCGCCCTGGCCGGTCGTCTGGGCGGTGCTACAACTGGGCTGGCGGCCAGGATGGTTCTTAGGTAGGTGGGGTCAGCGGTCAGGTGTCCTGGGGTCGGGGGTCTGGAAGGACCTTCTACCCTCAGCCCCTGGCAGGTGGGGAGGGTGCCGTGGCGGGCAGTCTAGCTCTGCCCTAACCCCGAGCTGCCCCTTGCCCAGGTAACTCCTCCCGGGGCCCAAGTTCCCTCTCTGCTCCTGGGCAGGCAGGACCGCCGTCCTATCTCAGCCAGTCCTGGGTGCTGCGTGTCTTGGTAGAATGGCAGGTCAGGCTGCCCAGGGCCCCCCACCTTGGCCGGGGTGAGTCTGTGTGTGGCTCTCCCGGCCCGGGCATCCACCATTCTCACTTGAGTTTTCCTAAGGATGGGACTGACCTTGGCTTTATGACATCAAAGTTCAGATGAGCTCATCTTTCCAATTATATCAAAGGGGTGGGGACGTGTTTGAGTGAGGATGGTTCTTCTGCCTCCAGGATCCCTCCTGGGTGGGGACTGTGCCCCACCTGCATCTCTGCCCAGATGCCAGGGCGCTCCCAGAGCCCTGTTCACGCGGTCCTTGGGAGAGGTCTTGGTCTCATTCTCCCAGATGGAGGAGAGGGGGAGGCTCTTCCTGGGCTGCCGGTGCCCCTGGGCCATCTGCGCCCACAACCCACCCCTCAACCCTCTATGCCTGCTGACCCTCTGTGCCCGGCCAGCCTGCACCTGGGGATGCAGAGGCCTGGGGAGGGCGGTTTTCCTCAGGCCCAGCCCAAGACGGTCCCTCTGGGCCTTGCTGGGCACAGGGGTGTGAGGCCAGTGAGAGGACAATACCAGGGGCCCTGGCGCCCCTCGAGGCTCCCATCCTGGGGGTCCCGGTGCCCCTTCACCATGGCAGGTGCTGGGGGCTCCCGCCTCAGCCCCTCTCCCAGTGCCTGCTCCTGGGTGCCGGGGCCCTGCCTTTGTGCCTCAGTGCCACCCCTTCAGGAAGGCCTGTGGGTCACTCAGGACTCAGAAATGGAAATGCTGCCGCCAAAAGGCACCCCAGAGAGACATTCACTAGGGGACCAGAGGAGTGCAGGGGGCGCTCGACACGGGGGAGGAAGAGTTGGGGCAGGAGAGGAGCCGAGCCTCTCCTGTGTCCGGGTCTGCAGCGAGACACTCCTGCTTCAGGTGCCCGCGCTTGTGCAGAGGAGACTCTCAAAGCCGGCAGTCTCGGTTCCCCCCAACCCCACCCGCCGTAACACTCAGCACAGGGCACTCCACATGCCGCAGTGGGCATCACTGGGTCCTGTGCGTCCTGACCCTGGCCGCGGGGTCCTCCTTCCGGGACGCGCCTTTTCCCTCCTGAACGACCCACTGCATTTGCTGTTTGGTCATCCCGCAGTCACCCCTCCCGCCTCAGGCGTGTTTCCCTCGTGTTTTATGAGATTTCCCAAACCCAGTCGCTTGCTGGCCCACACGCGAGGGCAGGAGCGTACGTAAGGCCTCTGCTCTGGCGTGGGACCGCCGTGAGCGCATCAGAGCCGCGCCCTGAGCTCTGGGCCTTTGGCAAGACTTGGCCCTTACTGGCGGCTCCGTGGGCTTCGGGGTCGTAGGTGTGTCCTGAGGATCAAATCAGGTCATTTGTGAAAACCGCCCAGCCCAGCCCGGGACACTTTCATGTTCATTTCTTTCAGAGACAGGGTCTCGCTCTGCCGCCCAGGCTGGAGTGCAGTGGTGTGATCTCGGCTCGCGGCAGCCTCGACCTCCGGGGCTCAAGCCATCCTCCCACGTCAGCCTCTGGAGTAGGTGGGACTGCAGGCATGCATCACCACACCGGGCTAACTTCTTCTACTTTTTGTAGAGACAGGGGTCTCACTATGTTGCCCAGACTGGTCTCAGACTCCTGGGCTCAAACAATCCTCCCACCTCAGCCTCCCAACGTGCTGGGATCATAGGCATGAGCCGCTGCACCTGGCCTTTAAAGTCAGATTTTTAAATTATTTTCAGCCTACTATTTTGAAAAATGTGCCAAAAAAGTTTAAAAACACAACAATGAATATCCCTCACCCAGAATCGATAACTGAGAATATGGACACATGTGCTTTGGGGACTGGGAGACTGGAGCTGTACAGACCAAGTGGCTTAGAAACAGAGCCTGTCCCCTGCCGTCCAGGGGCTGGATGTGCTGGACAGAGCTGCACCAGGCCGGCTCCCCCAGCTCTGAGGGGCTCTGCTCAGCCTCTCCTGGCTGGGGGTTTTCTGGTCGCCCTCTGTGTTCCAGGTCTTGCAGAATTACCCACCAGGCTCTGCCTTTGTCTCTGCACAGGTGACTCTGCGCAGGAAACCAGGCGAGCTGGGTCAGCACCCACAGGGCCCCGTGCCCTCATCTTACCTAGTCCCCGCTGCCATCACCCTATTCTTCATAAGGCCACCTTCCGAGGTCACAGGGGTTAGAGCCTCCACGGGGAACTTGTAGGGACTTGGTTCGGCCCACAGCCCTTCCCACAGCCCTTCCCACCTCCACACACACTCACGACTGTGGGAATTCAGAAGACCCACTCCTCGCCCCTGCCAGGCCTTCTAGGGACAATCTCTTCACCCTGGCACAGCCTGCGGCCAGTTTCCTTGTCCTTAATGGGATAGCAGTCAGAGCTGCTGGGTCTGGTTCCTCCGGCCCAGCCGTGGGGCAGGCACGCCTTCCTCTGTGCGCTTCTAGAAAGCGCGGCCTGCAACGTGGGCTCTCTGCGGGAGCCACTGCCCCCGCCTCACGACCCGTGATGTTCACAGCCTGTTCCACACCCCAGGACGGGCTCTCTCCCTCCCGACCTGCACAGGGCACAGCCTTCGCCCATCAACCCACGATCCTACATGGATCCAAGAGGGAGCACCTGGGGAAACAGTGGAATCCCATAGAAACTCCTCAAATCCAACTCGACCCACGACCAGCCAGTGGTCATTTCCGAATACTCATTTTCTTAGTAGACTCTACTCGCCAAGGGAGGCCAGGAAGGCTTCCTGGAGGAGGTGGCCGGAGGACTGAGGTGAGGCAGGCCCTGCTAGAAGTCACCACTCAGCCCCCCACACTGGGCCTCTCTGGGAGTCGCTGGGGGAGGTGGGAGAGGGGGCTGCTTGAGCCTCTGACACCAAGGTACCTCCCACCCCACCCAGCCAGTCAGTGGGGGCAGGGAAGGCCAAGGGGCCCAGCTGGGCTTGCTCCCAGGGATGGATTCCAACATAGGGGGTGTGCAGGACCCCAGGGTCCTGGCTCAAGGCCAGACAGGAAAAGTGTTGAGCCCGTCGTCAACCAGCATAGACCAAGGCAAGAGCAGGTCTCTTCACCAATGTGTGCAAATAAATAGACAGCAGTTATGTCTTTAATTAAGGAACAACACACAGATGGTTCCGTGGATGTGGCGATGTGGACACGCAGCAGCCTTGGCCCTGTTGCCAGCATTTCACCCTACACTGCGGGGGGGTCCCTCAGCGGCGTCCTTGCACTTCCTAACCATGCAGGGTCCCTGCTCACAGGTCCCTCACCTGCCTGTCTGTGCCGACAGCCACATGGCAGCCCTGGCCTGGGAGGCGGAGCCCCCGAGGGGCTGCCTACAGGGTTGGTGCCAGTGGGTCCCCACTGCATCCCCAGAAACCCAGAGGGCGTGGGGCTTCCCTGCTCTGTGCTCTACCCAGTCCCAGCCTAGGCCCAGTGACAGCGGCAGCCACCCTGCCCCAGGCTGCTTCCCAGGAGCCTGCTTGGCCCTGATGCTGGGAGCCCATCTTCCGCCATTCAGGCAGGTCTCCCAGTGCCGGACGAGTGTCCCCACTGTGGTCCCGTTGCCCTGGCCCGGCTGCCCACTGGCGCTGAGAGTCACACTGCCCCGCAGCCCCCCTTGGTCAAAACCCACTCCGGATAGGCTGGGAGATGCCTGGTTCTGCCCTGCCGCCGTCTGCAGGGAGCGTTCCCTGGCCAGCCGGCAGACAAGGGGCAGTCTCAGGTCTCAGAGAGTGGGGCTTACCTCAGCAGCCCCGGTGCAGCCAGCCCCCGCCCCTGCCACCTCTGGGCACGCCACCAGGACGCTGGGGGACAGGCACACAGGTGGAGGAGGCAAGTGCTGGACGGCCAGGAGGCCGTGGGCACAGAGGGAGTGGGGACGCTCTGGTGTGGCCTTGAGGTCACTTCAGATACCTTGCACATCCCCTAGGAGGTAACCAGTGGGGTGGGCACTAGGAGCCGGTCCTGGTCACGTGTGCCCTGGCACAGCCCCACTGACCTCTGGTGTCCAGCAGCAGGCCCTGGGCCAGCCTGGCTGCAAAGACTCCAGGGCAGTGGCCTCCTGTCCTCCTCTGAGCTGATTGCTCCCTGGGTTATCACCACCACCCGCCCTGGAGTCCACCTGACTGCAGCCATGGCAACCAGGGCCTGGAATCTGTACCACCATGTAGGGGGCCCCCATGCAGGCCCAGGACAGAGCTGAGGCTGAGTGACAGCCCCCGGGTCTGACAGTGCAGGGCTGGCGCCTTATTCGGGGAACCCCGTGGCATGGGACATGTGGGTGGGCAGGCAGGGAAAATCACCCGCTGCGCAGCATCTCGGGCCTGGATCTCAAGCCTGTGTGGTGCCCCCGCCTGCAGAAGATCTGCAACCCCCTGGCTGCCACGTGGACTTCCCAGGCCCTGGCCCTGGCCCTGGCAGGCGAACGTTTCAGCAGGTCCTTGTCTTAGGAAGCCCCGGGTTGGGGGGCCCATGTCTGTCCATGTAGGAGGCAATAGCTCATCTGGTTTCCGAAGCATCTTTGCTGTCAGCTCCAGTCCCCACGGTCTTGCTGGAAAACGTGGAGGCTCCCCATGGCCCAGGGCAGTCATGTCCACACCACATGGTCCCTGGGAGCTGGGTGTGGCTCCCAGCTCTGAGCTTGTCCTGGGAATGGGGCAAAGACTGAATCATGAGCCTGACGAGGGGCCGCACTCCTCCCAGGGCTGGGGTCTCCATGGCAGCACCCCCACCCACCCAGCCCAGTCACACTCCCCTGTGCCAGAGCAGTGCAGACAGGACCAGGCCAGGATGCCCAAGGGTCAGGGGCCAGGGATGGGTAGCCCCCGAACAGCCCTCTCTGGGCACTGGCCTCAACGGGGAAGGGGGTGAAGGCTCTTAGTAGGAAAGCAGGGGTATCTAGGTCAGAGCCACATGCAGGGCAGCAGCCCGGCCTTAAGTAGAAGGAAGAGGCCCTGCCGTGGATTCGAGCGCCCGTCCCCTGGCAGCAGAGGCCCTGAGAGACTCACCGAGAACAGTCCGGCTGGGGTGGCCCTTCCAGGGCGCTTGCTGCCCGAAGGAGGTGGGCAGGTGGCTGAGGATGCCTTGCAGGGCTGCCCAGCCCCTTCCTCAACTCTCTCCATCTCTCAGACTCCCGGGACAGGCCCTGGAACCCCCCAACCTTCTCCCCGCTGCTGCTCATGGTGGCCGAGGGGGACAACGCCACCTTCACCTGCAGCTTCTCCAACACATCGGATAGCTTTGTGCTGAACTGGTACCGCGTGAGCCCCAGCAACCAGACGGACAAGCTGGCCGCCTTCCCAGAGGACCGCAGCCAGCCCGGCCACAACTGCCGCTTCCGAGTCACGCAACTACCCAACGGGCGCGACTTCCGTATGACCGTGATCAGGGCCCGGCGTAATGACAGCGGCACCTACCTCTGTGGGGCCATCTCCCTGGCCCCCAAGGCGCAGATCAAAGAGAGCCTGCGAGCAGAGCTCAGGGTGACAGGTGCGGCCTAGGAGGCCCCAGGCAGGGGTGGGCAGGGGCGGGGCGGGCCGGGCCAGGGGTGGGTGCTCCTCCTGCACAGGAACATGACCCCCAGGGTGGTAAGGCAGGGACCCCCAGGGCTCCAGTGCAGGGCTCCACCCCACACTCAGGGAACGGTGGCTGGCATCCTGTCCTCTCACTCTGGAAGCACCCCAGCCCCTCCAGTCTCCCCCTGACCCTCCAACCTGACCCTGTCCTAACCCCTGACCTTTGTGCCCTTCCAGAGAGAAACCCAGATGTGCCCACAGCCCACCCCAGCCCCTCACCCAGGCCAGCAGGCCAGTTCCAAGGCCTGGTGGTCGGCGTCGTGGTCGGCCTGCTGGCCAGCCTGGTGCTGCTGGCCTGGGTCCTGGTCGCCATCTGCCCCCGGGCTGCCCAAGGTAATGTTACCCCAGTCCCTGAGCCTGCTCCGCCAACCCTGCTGGCAGCCCTCACTCCGGCCTCCCCTCCCCCACCCTTCCTCTCCTCCCCAGCCGTGATGCAGGCCCTTGGGCTAAGACCCCCGACCCTCCCCCGGGGAGTGCTGCTGAGGGTCTGCCTGGTGATCCCAAGTGTGTTTGTCTTCAGGGGCCATGGGAGTCCAGCGCACCGACCAGCCCCTGGTGAGTCTCTCCTTGTGCCCTCCTTCCCGGGTGGGCAAAGGTGGAAGCACATGGCCTGCATGTCTCGCACGCCATTCTGGCCAGGACCCCGCCTCCCCGGCCCCCGGCAGCAACCTCAGTCCCTAAAGCTATGACTTGGGGCCCTAGTCTGCCTGCAGTCTCGGAGCAGGGGGATGAATGGCCCATGCGTGTGGCTGCCTGTGAGGGCGGGGGGTGGGCTCGGTCACTTCCTACCTTACACTGGAGAGAGGAAAGCTTGAAAAGTCACATTTTGGAATCCTAAATCTACAAGAATGCCAGGGAAATTTTAGAAGGGGACATTGAGCCTGAGAGGAGGGGTGGCGTCCCCAGGTCACACAGAGGGCAGTGATGGGACAGCCCGGGGCACGCGGCCCTCCGTGAGGGGCACAGGCTCAGTGACTGCACGGCAGCCAGGCTGTGGAGCTGCAGGCCTCCTTCCTGGGGTGGGCCGTGGGGGCTGACTCCCCCTCCCTCTCTCCCGAAAGAAGGAGGACCCCTCAGCCGTGCCTGTGCTCTCCGTGGACTATGGGGAGCTGGACTTCCAGTGGCGAGAGAAGACCCCGGAGCCCCCCGCGCCCTGTGTCCCTGAGCAGACGGAGTACGCCACCATCGTGTTCTCTAGTGGGCTGGGTGCCTCGTCCCTGGCCCGCAGGGGCTCAGCCGAAGGCCCTCGGAGTCCCCGGCCACTGAGGCCAGAGGACGGACACTGCTCGTGGCCCCTCTGACGGGCTTCCTTGGCCACCAACGTCCTGCAGACCCTCCACCTCGGGCCTAGGCTCAGCTCCTTCCCTCAGGAGGCGCAGGTTAGGGTGCAGGGCGGTGCAGGCCACCCAGAGGCTGAGCTGCCTGGGGGTGACGGGGGTGCCGTCCTTCACCTGCGCCAGCCCCGCCAGGCACAGCCCTGCCAGGCACAGCCCCACCGCAGGACTCACGTCTGGATGCCCACAGCGAGCCCAGGCAGCAGGTGTCACCGTCCCCCTACAGGGAGGGCTGGATGCCTGGACAGAGCTGCCTGCATCCGGCTCCCTGAATCTCTGCTGCTGCTGCTGCTGCTGCTGCCTGCGGCCTGGGGTTGAAGACGCCATGGCCCTGCCTGCCGCCCCCGGAGCCACCTGCCTGAACTTGGGGGCCTGGTTGAAGACTGCCTTGGAGCAGCCAAGGTGTCCCTGGCGGGGGCATCCCGAGACACCCTGGACACAGGGCCCAAGACTGGGCACGGGGTGGGAGGTGCGTGGGGCTGGGGACTCCCTGGGAGCCAGCTGCTCTCCCAGGCCTAGAGAAGTTTCAGGGAAGGCTCCAAGAGCCCCTGGCTGTGATGGCCGGGCAGGAACCCCCTCCACCTTACATGTGCCCAGGCAGCGCCTCAGGCCATTTGTGGGGCAGGGAAACTGAGGCACTAAGAGGCAAGGCAGAACTGGAGGCCCTTCAGGCCCAGCCAGCACTCTGGCCTCCCCGCCACACCACCCCAGCCCCTCTCACCACTCAGGTAAGGGACGTCCTAGGCTCCCATGGTCGGGGGGCAGGGCTGCGGCTGACTCGCCCCTCCCAGCTGTGGCAACCTCTGTGGTTTGGGGGAACTGGTGCAGGCACCCAGGGCCCCCCATTCACCCACACTGGGGGTTCTCCTTGGCACCCAGGGCCCTCCATTTGCCCACACTGGGGTTTACCCTAAGCACCCATTCACACGATTATTTAAAGGCGTTTGGCCAGGCTCCCACCAGGGCCTGGGTGGGAAGGTACAGGCGACCCCCTGGGCCGAGCACTCTGCTGTGGCCTGGCCACCCCTCCCATCCACACACTGCACCCCACTCCTGGGGCAGGACCACCAGCATCCGGGAGGCCAGCAGGCACCTGGGATGAGAGACCCCCTTCCTTGTGGTTCTGTTATATTATAATTAAATATGAGTGCGTGCTAAGGAGTTCTGTCCTGTTGGGCGGCTGTGGGGGCAGTGGGCAGGAGGGAGGGAGGTCTCCAGGGAGAGGCAGGGCTGCGGCCAGGCTGAGGCTGCGTGTGGAGGGCGCTGGCCACTTCCTGGAGCCTGGCCTGGGTCAGGCCTTTCCCTTGCCGTCCCAGAAACACACAGGCCCTCCCAGCCCTGCTTGCCCCAGTCACACATGCAGCCCTCCGGTGAGAACTGCCTCCAACTTCACGGAGCGGGGGCACCATCCTCCCCACGTCCAAGCCTTTTGGGGGACCCATGGCCCCTGCCCCCAGGCGCCTGGCCAGGCACAGACGTCCCTGAGTGGCTGTGCCTGTATCTGCCTGGCTCCAGCCTCCCCACCCCTGTGTCCCCTTGCCCGCCAGTCCCTACAGACAGGGGTGGTGCCTTCTGCCAGGGCCCCCACAGTGGGATGGGAGGACTCCCCCAGGCTACGGGGGAGGGGCCTAGGGGCTTTGGGCAGGACACAGCATCTCTGGGTCCCTCCCCAAGTACACAGGGCGGGGGCGGCGGGGGAGGCAGGACCACGCCTGCTTGAGCCCCATCACCTTGCTGGGGTCCTTGGCTGCTGGCAGCAGGGATGGTGCAGAGAAGGGAGCCCTGCCAGGCCCTCGGGCACCACAGCCACCCACCCACTGCCCTGCCCGGGGGCTCATTCTGTGCTTGCCTCCCTGAAGCCCAGTCCTGGAGGGGGCGAGAGGCAGAACTGCCATGCCCGTATCAAGGACAGGCACGGAGGCCTCGACGCTCTGGCAACTCCCAGCAAGATCCGGCAGATCAGGCCTGGGAGGGAAAGCGGCCCGGGGTCTTTGCAGATGACGCGGCTCTGCCTGCAAAACCCACGCTGGAAATGCGGGAAGCCTGTGCAGAGGCCGAACTCCAGGCGCCCGGACCCCCGGCCCCGAGGCGTCGCCGCTGCGCACATGCAGGTTCTTCCTCTGCAATTTATAAATTTAACACCATCCCAATAAAAACCACATTTCTGGAACTATAATGCTCATATGGAAAAATTAACAAGCAAGTAACAGCCAAAAGAAACCATGAAAAGAAAGCGAAAAGGGATCAGTTTTATGAGCTCAGGGGAAACTTACTGTAACGCGAAGAGGTGGGATTAGCCCGAGAAGAGACAGAACAGGGCCAGTCCCTGCCACGCAAATCAGAGCGGGGAAAGAGACGTTTTAACCAACCGCGCAGGGACAGGGATAGCCATTTGGAAAAGTATTAAGCTAGACGCATGTGCACAAATCCCAAATGCAGCAGAGAGAGAAGTATAAAAAAAGAACCCTACAAGAAACAGGAAACCATGGGTGCATTCTTACAGGGTGGGAGGAGAAGGGAGTCCCAAAAATAAAGGACAACCATCAGAGAGCAATGAAAGAAAAGACTGAGACCCTGAACTCCATCTACTGGAAAACGAAAAACTTCAGCTTGGCAAAAAAAATCATACGCAAACTGAGGGAAGATGTTTGCACCATCACAAAAGAGCGAATATGCCAGCGGGCACACGTCTACACAGAGAAAATGTGCGTGAGCGTGCCTACGTGTGCACGCCGCTGCACGTGCAGACATACGTGTGCATGCAGATTTGCACGTGTACATACACGACGTATTGCGTGCGGGCGAGTGTGCAGGTGTGTATACATACGTGTGCGTGCGTGCCATACATACATGCATGTGGCAGTGCGTGTGTGCATACCTGCACCCCCAAAATAGTGAAAGGGTGTTCAGTTTCTCTCCATAACAAAAACGCAAGTTAAAACCACACCCAGCAGGCGGGCAGAGCTCTGACCGGGGCGGCTGTCGGGAGGCCGCAGGGCAGCAGCGGGGCTGGCGGAAGGCCGAGCTGGAGCCCGCGGGCGCTGCCTGGCAGGCAGCGGGCACTTGCCCTTTGCCCCGTCGACAGCCGAGCCCCCCAGAAACACCTCCCAGGGGTCACCGGCAAAGGCGCGCGGCGGCAATCGCAAAGCCGCCCAAAGCCGGCGGGGTCCGGCAGCCGGAGCGGGGGCGGCAGGAGCAGGGAGGGGGCTCGGGGCTCCCCACCGAGGGTCGGGTCACCGGAGACCATGAGGGGCTGTCCCCAAAGGCAGGGCCGGTGACAGGACACGGGAGCAATCCGAGCATCAAAAAACGCCACATCGCAATTAAAACCCTAATGGAGGCCGGGGCGGGGGCCCGAAGTCCCAGCACTCGGGGGGCCGAGGCGGGAGCCCAGGAGCGCGAGACCCCCCGGGCATCAAGGGGAGACCCGGTCTCTAGAGAAAAATCTGAAGGCCTCCAGGGCGCGGTCCCGGCTCCCCGGGAGCTGAGCGGCGGGTCCCTGGAGCCGGGGCGCGCGGCCGCCGTGAGACTCGGGGCGCCTCCGACGCCAGCCCGGGCGGCCGAGCGAGGCCCCGGCTCGGAAAGCAGCCGCCGAGCTGAGGAGACGCGCGCTCGGATCCACGCTCGGCCGACGCGCGCGGGGGAGGAGCGGTCGCGGCCCCGGGCCGGGCGGGGCCGGGCGCCCCCGTTGGCGGCCGCGGAGACGACGCGGCGCCGTCAGCGCTTCGCTCCCGCCTTCCCGTCAGGCCGCCCCGCGCCGCCGCGCACTCACTTTTTCCGTCCCCGGCGCCGCGTCGCCGCCCGGCTGCGCTCCCGCCCCCACCCACGCGCCCCGAGCGGGTCGTCCCGGCCTCGCAGGCAGCCGCCGCGGTTGAGGAGGCCCGGGTGTGGCCGGCTCGGGGCTCCCCGGACAGTCGTGGGCGCGGGGGGCGCGGGGGGCGCGGGGGGCGCGGGGGGCGCGGGGGGCGCGGGGGGCGCGGGGGGCGCGGGGGGCGCGGGGGGCGCGGGGGGCGCGGGGGGCGCGGGGGGCGCGGGGGGC